>LR812532.1:63939786-63940948 GCA_903798195.1 Danio kyathit | reverse complement strand
CATAAAAAAAATTCAAACAGGACTAATTTATTACATCATATCATTAGGAAAAAATAGGAATCTGTTAAAGATTTAAAGTAAAAAAACTGTAGCCTACTGTCATTTATTAGACAAAAAACAAACTGGCCATGCATTCAACTGTCCTCAGTCACAATTTGACCATTTCAATAACAAAATAATAATTAAAACAAAATAATAATAATAACAACAACAACAACAACAATAATAATAATACTACTAATAAAACAATAATAATGAATTCTTCTGAATTTTTCTAGCCTCTTTGGTAAAAAAAGTACATTTGAAAGTTCCTGGATATCAACAACAGCCAAAATATATTCAACTGAATGTAATATGGTCAGCTTCTGGTGCTTCACACCTATTTATTGCTCATTTTTATTTTCAGGAATAAGGTCCAAGATTTAGAATAAAAGTTTCCTGTAAAATGTTTTCTCTGTTTAAAAACAATACAGTAGTGAAAGAAGACCTCTCTTACATCACATTATAGTCCCACCGCAGCAACAGAGGATTCCGTTTGGTCTTAAAGCCTTTTTCGATGTCCAGTTTCATCTGGAGTGCATCCCAGATCACCTTCTGAAGTGGTTTGAGCGATCGGGTTTATATCCGATCAGAATAAAACGAATGAATTGACCAAACAGCCTCAAACACACAGACGTGACGGCATTAGCGCCTTTTGCTGTGAAGTGACATCTGACGGCTGAGGACTCCGCTTGCCATTAAAGACTTGGTTGGACAGTTATTAAAAAAAAATGGCAAAAATAGGGAAAGGGAGGTCATGGACAAGTCAATAAATGTACAGGACGTCCCGGCTAATGCGGCCAGTTAGCCTAGAACCTCATGGATAGGGACAGATTTTCATCTGTTAGGAAGTAAGTAGCTTTAGCCTGTTTGGCAGTCTTTTTGAACATGTATTCAGTATGTTGTGATAATGACGCCGCTGCCTGTCTTTTCCGCCTCTCTTGCTCTTTTCGACCCATAGCGTTACTCAGTATGGATGTCGCATCAAAGATTCAAATGTTACCACTCAGTGGGTTACGTTACATGACTTGCGTCACATTATTGTGGCTTTGAGGCTCCATGGGATTCAATTACTGGCTATAGTTATTTAAAATGACACTTTATTACAATACTGTATATATTA
>LR812532.1:63904786-63934786 GCA_903798195.1 Danio kyathit | reverse complement strand
TGCTAATAAGATGACATGCAAATAATAAGTTATATATCAATATAAATGTGGATGGGGGTGATGGATCACGATGCCGGCTCAGTACCGTGAAGTTTATCAGCCATCAGCGATGGACGATGGCATCGTCTATCGACCCAACCCTATGGAGCATTTATTATTGCATATTTCCTGTGGAGCGATCGATTTGAGGTAGCCTGATATTTTTATTTGACGGAAGAAAAACACACGATTAGGCGAACAGCAGACCCTCAGCCTCCTCCACTGGACCAGCTCCATCTTCTGCTCCAAATGTCTAAAAAAGAAAGAGTTTGCAGGACTTTGCTTACAACCCAGAAAAAATAAGCGATAATGGCCTTGATTTCACTTCTAATCTTGAGTTTAGCACTTCAGTTCTTTAGCACTTTGAACACTTCTTTATTTAAGCACTTGTTATCATTTAGAGCTGGGGTGTCCAAACTCAGTCCTGGAGGGCCGGTGTCCTGGAGAGTTTAGCTCCAACCCTAATTAAACACACCTGAACTAACTAATCAAGCTCTTACTAGATATACTAGAAACTTTCTGGCAGGTGTGTTGAAGCAAGTTGGAGCTAAACTCAGCAGGACACCGGCCCTCCAGGACCGAGTTTGGACACCCCTAGTTTAGAAGAAAGCACTTTATTTGACATAGTACTTTAAATAAAAAAGCATAGCATAATCATTGAAGAGAGTCTGTCTCAGTCTCAGTTTACCAGTTTTTTAAGCACTTTAAGCTCTTATTTGCTTTATTTTTGTTATTATCATCAATATTTGAAGTAAGTCCTTCTGTGCAGTTTCTCTCCAAACCCCTCTCTCCAAAGTTCGCTAGGATCTTCAATCATTATCAAATGTGATCAAGAGTGAGTTTCACAAGTTGCATCAGTGCATGTTTGTATTGAATTACAGTGATTTACTTCAGATTTACTTCATCAGCACAGCCGCATGTCAGAACAATTATAAAAGAAATCCCGGTTTGTGGACATTAAATCAGGTTTATTTTGTACATGAACGTAACAGATATCCATACAGCAGTGGAGATGAACCTGTATCCTGTAACGTTTGCCATGCAAAAACAGTGCAAAGTTAAACACGTGCTGTCTGTGTGTGCGTGTGTGTCCGCGCTGTGTGTGTGTGTGTGAACTTTGTAACAACATTGTGTGTGACTCATCGTTCAACTCCACAACAAATACATTATATACTCACTGGTAAAGTTCTTACTGTAGTATTTCTCACAAACGTTACGTGAGATCTGCTCCCTTCATGTCTGTCTGTTGTCTGACGCAGCCGAGGATGGAGATTGAGGCACACTGACAGGCACATGGGAACGGTGGGCGGGGAGGACTAGCATTAAAGGCACAGTACACAAAAAGCGCTACCTGCTGCTCAGAGCTATAAATGACAAGCTTCTGGAAGGTATAATCAATAATCTGATGGGTGTTTTGATCTGAAACTTTACAGACACCTTCTGGAGACACAAAAGACTTATATTAAATCTGGAAAAAGAGGTAACCTAGGTGCTTTTTAATATTGAGGAATATTGAGGAATGCAGACATTCGCCCAATCAAATAGGCAAATGTCTGCAGCCCCGCGCTCGAAAACTCCGGCGTAGTGTGCATTAGGGCTGGACGATATGGCAAAAATTTATATCACAATATATTTTTTTATTTCGGTCGATATGATATAATTCCAATATCGATATGGACAATATTAAAAAGAAAGGAAAAACTGCCAAGAGCGCACACAATGGATGTCTGTACCTACAAATGTCTGCAAAGTGAATTTGCAAAGTCGATAATACCTCCAGACTCTTATAACTTTTTTTTTAAATAAAAACAGTACAAAAAATTTGTTCACTTTTTATTTGTATTTAGCCTATACAAACAAGAAATGTGAAATAAACTATCAAATAAATAAAACTCTCAGACTCAGCTTATAATATATAGACAGTTTGTGGGGGTTAGCTTGACCAACGTGATCAACAGAAACTTTTATCAGTGTTTTTTTTTGTATATGCTGAATATTTAACTATTATGCTATTATCAAAATAATACCAAAATCTTACAATTATGACATCCACATCGTAAAAAACATAGAAAAAGAATAATAATTATAATAATAAAAAATCATAAAGAGTAAAGGCTACATTAATATTTGCAATAGAAGAGTTGTTTGAGTATATTCATAATTCTATTTGCTTTTCATCTTGAACGTCCTTTAAGGGTTTTATCTGTCTGTTTATATTTGTGTATGTAATTACCTCATTAAATTGAAAGGTTTAACATAAATATCTCTTATATATTTTATATAGTCTATTTATATCGACTAATATTTTATATAACACGTTTTCATTATTTAACAGATTTAATAGCTCTATTGATCACATTCTTTCTGCTTCATCAGCTTTGCAATAACCTGATTCCTGATCAATATGTTTGAGTTTTATTTTGTAAGTGCGCGAGTGCTATATGCCAGCATGCAGCGAGTTTGTGTATGTGAGTGTTCATTTTGGTGTTTATGCGAGGATCGAGTTTGTTTGTGCGTGTGTTAATGTGGGAGTATATGCAAGGATCGGCGAGTTTATATGCATATGTGGGTGTATGCATGCATCAAGTTTATATGTATATGCGCAAATTTCATACATGTTTTGAACATTCAATAGTATAGGTGTATATGCGAGTGATTTATAGGTGTATATGCATGTGTTAATAAGCGAAGTTTGATTTAAATCCTACACGGAGCCTCATAGCCATCTGTGTTTGCTTCATTGGCTTCTCTTCTGACACCGCTGGTTTCGGTGTCGGGTAGGTGGATGGTGGTGATGGTGAGGCCACAGGTTGGCTTAAACTTTTATGTTGCCTCATCTTCTGACTCTCAGTATGTTTTATCGGGTGGAACTGCTTCAAATGGTGAAACAGATTTGATGTGTTGCCGCTGCTAGTCAGCTACACTCTCTGGCACACTTTGCAGAGCACCGAAACTAAGTTTATCAGAACTTAAAAAGCCGAACCACTTCCACACCACTGCATTAGTCTTTCCTTTATCAACTATTTGGTCTGCATTCTTACTTGTGGAAGCTTGTTCATTCGCATCTGTATTCAGAGCACTCATTTTGTAGCTAAAACTTTCTGCGGCGCAGCTTAACCAACTGCTGTGCTGAGCGCTGGCAGCGTGTCTTTGTTGTTCGTCATCACGTAAGTGACATCAGATCACGCTCTTTCTGACGGCTGAGCAAGTGATGCATGTAAAAGATCCTATATAAATAATAATATATATATATTTATATATATGCAAATTTATATCGAAATATCGGAAATGGGTTTAAAATTCATATCACCGTTATTGAAAAAAAATCTATCGCGATATATATTGATATCCAATTATTGTCCAGCCCTAGTGCACGGATGGCTTAACCGTAGCAAAACTTCTCAGTCTTGTTATGCGCTGATTTACATGTTTCTGTGTTTGTTTCTAAAAGCAGGCGAGTCACCCAGCCCAATATATGAGCGGCGCAGAGCAGCATTCTCGCCATGATCATGTGCAATACCGTTCTTTGTCATGAGCCGAAGTTTCAATTTAAACTTAGCAAAATCGTCGGCGCCAGTGGTGTAGTGGTTAGTGTGTCGACACATGCACTCAGGTGTTCACGGCGACCCGAGTTCCATTCCGCCTTGTGGTCCTATGCCAATCCTTCCCCTTTCTCTGCTCCCCATTCTTTCTTGTCAATACTTTCTACTGTCCTATTAAATAAAAGTGAAAACCCCGATAAAATAAATAAAATAAAAATAAACTTCTAGGAAGATCTATACACTGTTAGACTTTACATTCAGCGTCCGTTTGCGTTGAACATGCAGTGCATTGAGATTCGGCCATAAACAGCTGATCCACTCTGAGTCTTTCAGCGCTCTCTCAGCAATCACTGCATTGATCTCGGCTGGCGGATCAACATTCGCCACATGATCGCTCTCATTGGCGCCAATATTTGTAACTTTTTTTTTTTTTATTATTTTTTAGGGGTTTTCACCTTCATTATGATAGGACAGTAGAGGTTTCAGACAGGAAAGTATTGGGAGCAGAGAGAGGGGAAGGATCGGCAAAGGACCTCGAGCCGGGAATCGAACTCGGGTCGCCGTGAGCACATTTGTGCTATATGTCGGTGCACAATACCACTAGGCTATTGGCGCCGACAATATTTGTAACTTTAAGTGGGATTGAAAACCTGTGCACTTTTCATTGCTTCTTCCTCAAACTTCAGCCATTTGCAGTTCCGGCGGTCACGAAGGCCCCCATCTTACATAGGTGCGCCTGAAAAGCGTGAGCGCGTCGCGTGCACATCCTTCCATTGGAAATAATGAACTTACACGAGCTTGCCTTAGTTAATAGCCTCAGTCATAGTTAGTCATATTAGTCTCAGTGTACAAACTAGCGCACAGTTGGCATAACTTTGTTTAGTTGCTGCAGTTTTGTTCTGTGCAGAAACGCGGTGTTGAGAAGCCTTTACGATTAATTAAAGCACGGTTAATAGTGAAACCGGTTAATCGATGCATCCCTAGTGTGCTGTTGGGTCGTTTTCATCTACTCTGTGCTGATTTTGAGTCTTAATTTGGCCTCATCTTTCTCTGTGTTTTAGCAAATGTGATGATTTTTGCTGACTAATCTTATTTTGACTCATATTTTGGGAAAAGGCTTTGAAAATCTTCAACTTAACTCATCAATGCACTGTTCAGATTTGCTCCCCTTTGGCTATGTTTGTGCTGTTTTTCACCTATTGACCTCCATTATAATCACATTCCGTCCATCCGTTCGTCCATCCATGGCTTATAAGGTGTCTTGTGCATATGGTGAGGAAAAGAGCATGTCCTACAGGTGGTTTGTCAAGCCCACTCACCTGCGTGAAGCACACTAAGAATTGCAAGATAGCAAAAGTGTGTCAAAATAGTGATTCAATTCACTTTCTGAGGTAAATTGAGATCTCCGGTTCTGAATTTTGCACAACCCTGACAGAGAGCTGAAATAAAGCTTCGTAACAGACACTACAGTCAGAAAACCGCAATTATTAGCCGCTCTCTGCTCTCGTTCCTCCACGAACGGCGTTTACTGACAAGCGTTTAATGTGTTTTCCACAGCGGAGGCCACAGATGTCACGCCGCGGCCTCACGCTCGCGTTTTACACTCCGTTGAGCCTGATACATCCCATCCCGAACACGGCCCTCTCTGCGGGAGGCCAGACCTGGAGGTTAGATGTGGAAAAGAGCTCTCAGAGGCCAGTTGAAGAGTCAAACACACACAATATATAGGGTTTCAGCATCAATATCACAATGTGTGAATCTGCAATCAATGCAATGTGGATTATAGTTGAACATTCCAGAACGGTTTATGTAATGAGGCGTTAGTGTTCATGTTTAAGTGCTAGTCTGATTTCAACATCCAGTTTATAGAAGAAGTTTAACCCTTTGTGTATTGTTCAGATTGACTCCTCTTTGGTTATGTTGGTGCTGCTTTTGCCCCATTGACATCCGCTATAGCAATGTGTCCTTTATTGCAAAGCCGTGACAGCATATGATCATGCATTCTAGGCCATCTATAACCTCTCACCTTCTCACTTGTCTGATCTTCTCCATATCACTCATTCTCGCTCCCTTAGGGTGTACTCACACTATGCTATCCGAACCGTGCCCAGACCCGTTTCCCGAATTGTTTGAGAAGTGTGAGTGCTCTGAATCGAGCTCAGGCACGGTTTACTTGGCCAGCCCTGGCTCGGTTGGAAGAGGTGTGCGGGTTTACTTGGGCTTTGGCGCGGTACCCTTATGTGTGAGTGCAAAATGTGCCTGAGCCTGAAACTGAAAGCGAGATGTGACTTTAAGGGACTGTTTGATATGGATTAATTAATCATTCGTGCTGTTCAATAAACACAAACTGTCGTAGATTATTAAAGACGCAAACCCCTCGGTGAAATATTAGACTGCGTGTCACCGCATATCAAACCACTTAAACGATATAACTAAAGAAATCTCCACTGTGCTGAGCGAGAGCGCTTACTGAGCAGCGCGTCATCGATGACGTAAGCGCGCCCAGGCCCGAATGTAATGTGAGTGCAGGCCGTCGGGGGAGACGGGAGGGGGGACAAGCGTGCTTTGGCCCGGTTCAAGGCAACTGTACATAGTGTGAGTAGGCCCTTAGATCCTCCTCCTCCATTCACCTCTCTGTTCCCTCTGCCCGTCTCAGCACAATAGTGACTGAAAGCTCTGCTCCCAAACTCTGGAATTCTCTTCCTCCTGACATCCGCAACATTGACTCTCTCCCTCTGTTTAAATCCAGACTTAAAGCTCATCTGTTCAAAATAGCTTGCTCTTTATAACGGCATACTACACTCTGTATCAAGTCTTTGTATTTTATCATCTTCTCTATTTTTATACTATTGGTTTATTTTTAAATTATTGAATTGTGTATATGATGTTGTACAGTGACCTTGGGTTTCTTGAAAGGGGCTTTAAATAAAATGTATTATTATTATTATTCTTGACTGTTGCTGGTTGTCCCTGTTGGGAAGAGGTAAAGCTTTACATTTTTGCTGTTGATCATCAGTTGTCAGCATTAACCCTTTAGATAGACCTGTGCTGAAGAGTTTAGACTTGTATATGGAGTTCAGTGGAGTAAATATAATTATATACATTTTTTTTTGCACTGCACCTAATGATCAACAGTAAAAATGACAGACTGTCCCTCTTAATCCCAACAGGGAAACCCAGAATCAATCAAAAATGCATGATTATGTGCTGTCATGGCTTTACAGTCAATAAATGTGATTTCCAGTGGAGCACCAAGGCCTCAGACTTGGATGAGAATCAGCACCTCCAAGTCCCAGGCCATGGTGCTCCACCAGCAAAAGGTGGTTTGCCATCTCCAGGTTGGAGGATAGTCCTTACCCCAGGTGGAGGAGTTTGAGTATCTTGGGGTTTTGTTCACGAGTGAGGGAGGGATGAACGTGAGATTGACAGGCGGATTAGAGCAGCGGCAGCAGTAATGTGGTGTGTATTGGTCTGTTGTGGTAAAGGAGGAGCTGAGCCGAAAAGCAAAGCTTTTGATTTACTGGTCAATCTACGTTCCTCCTCTCACCTATGGTCATGACTAGGACCAGACGGAATCTGCAGACGTTTTTTTGCTACTTTTGCTGAGAATTTTGGCAAAAATCTGCGGATTTCTGCGGGATTATTTTGGCAGTATCATAACTAAAACCTTAATATGTGTAATAGAAAATAATATCTTTTTAACTTGTATTTAATGTTTAAAATGCAAATCCAATTAGATTCACTTTATTTGGTAAACAAAGCAAGTCTCTTATATAATATCTCTACTAAAAGACAGAAAATATTAGTGTACAAACTGCATTGTGCATAAATCAGATGAACATATTATATTAGTCAATGATATTACTGTAATTATTTTAAAAACTGAATAAATAGAGATTTACACACATTTACTCAAGTAAATAAACAGAATTAATGATGGGCTAAAAATCTGCGGAAATCTGTGGAAAATCTGCAGAATTCTGCGCACGCAGATTCCGTGTGGGCCTAGTCATGAGCTTTGGGTCATAAACAAAAGGACAAGATCTCAGATACAAGCGGCCGAAATTAGTTTCCTTCACAGGGTGGCAGGACGGACCCTTAAAGATAGGGTGAGGAGCTCTGACACCCGGGAGGAGCTTGGAGTAGAACCACTGAGGTGGCTCAAGCATCTGTTTCAGATGCCTACCTAGGGAGGTGTTCCAGGCATGTCCCACCTGGAGGAGACCCTGGGGAAGACCCAGGACAGGCTGGAGGGATTATGTTTCTCGGGTGGCCTGGGATCCGCTCGGAGGAGCTGGAAGAAGTTTCTGGAGAAAGGGATGACTGGGGTTCTCTCCTAAGACTGCTGCCCTGCGACCCAGCCCTGGAAAAGCGGATGGATGGATGGATGGATGGATATGCAGGCAAGCAGGCAGGCAGCCTATAGTGTGCTCCAAGGAGATGAGTGGATCTGACAAACCACCTGTAAAAAAAACACACTCTCTTTTCTGCGTATGCACCAGACACTTTCTTATCAACACTTCATGTTTCTGGAAAAATATCTCGAATATAATTTTTAGTGAAGATCTCAATTGTTCAGAAAGTGAATTAAATCACTATTTTGACACTTTCCCTCTCCATATGGACCAGACACCTTATAAGCACCCTATAGAGGAATTACCAACATACATCACACGTGACGTCATACGGGTTCCCGGTTGCAAAAAGAGACCGGTTGCAATAGCAAACATGTGGTGTTGTGCGGTAGGATGCCGAATTCCAAAAAATAAAATTTTAGCATACACCACACTGCTTTTAAGGACAACCGCAGGCGTCTTTGGCTAAAACGGAGCTGAATAGAGTGAGGGCCTAATTAAAAATGCTGGACTCTGCAGTTCTCATGTTATATCAGGTAAGTTCACGCCATGGGCATTGCTAGGTCTATTTTAGGGGGGGGCTGTAGCTACTCAGCCCCCCTAAAACGTTTTGCGATTAGCTCATAAACTGCACACTAAATTATCGCCTCAGTCCCCTATACATTTGATAAAACAGCAACAGAATTCGGCTCCTCCCTGTCTTTTGTTTTTCATTTGATCAGCAAAAGAGAGACTGAGGTGTGTGTTTATTGATAAACTGTTATAATATCTGCTTATATGAAGTTCTTTGATATAGATAACCCTGTATCACCTGTATATATTTATTTCAAAATGAACTACCAATATATATATATATTTTTTTAAAGATTTATTTTTGGCCTTTTTGCCTTTATTAGATAGGACAGTATTTAGACAGGAAGCGAAGTTGGAGAGAGAGAGAGGGGGGTAGGGAAATGTCCTCGAGCCGGGATTCGAGCTCGGGATGCCCTGATGTGCTATTGCACCATATGTCGGCGCGCTAACCACTAGGCTATTGCGCCGACATGAACTACCAATATTAAACACTTTACAGTTCGTGTGGGATTAACGATACCATACAGTCTTGTACAGAAAGGATTAAACACAGTGACAGAAGCACTTAAAGAATGTACTCATTTAACTGTCACTGAGTCACTGACAGAGATAGAGACATCAAGTGTTGTCTAGTATTAAACAAATACTTCTTATTTATTATTATTCAGATCATGTCAAGTTTAAAAATATATATCTATATGTGTGTCATTTAATTAGAAAAGTGGCAATATATTTATTACATGGAAACAAAAAATGCACTTGAATATAGAAAGTGGTTTTTACTACAGTAAACAGGGGGGTTGAGCCTATTTGGCTTATTCGGAACTCATGGTTTTGCCTGTCTATGTATTACAGTGGAATACTAGTATACA
Organism: Danio kyathit; assembly: GCA_903798195.1. Classification (NCBI taxonomy): domain Eukaryota; kingdom Metazoa; phylum Chordata; class Actinopteri; order Cypriniformes; family Danionidae; genus Danio; species Danio kyathit. Next base: position 63,925,405 of record LR812532.1, on the reverse strand, counting down.
ACCCATATTAAACAAACATTTTAAGTGTATTACTATTAAATTACCACTTATAAATGTAATATTAGGCTTTATATATATATATATAATTATTATTTTTTTTAGCTTATAAGGAGCTGAGCCCCCCTAAAATGAAAATCCTAAAATCGCCCCTGGTTCACGCTATGCTGAATCAGACACATTACTTGTTTTTGATTGCAGCAATGATTTCAGCAAACAGTTAAACATGGTGAATTAAACTGGAGACACTGAACGCTCAGACTGAAATGTAAACATGTAAGTTCACATACCCTGCCGTACCCTGTCAGAATGCAGTTGTTTAGCTTGTTGATGATTACCCAGGCCTTGTACAGCTCCGTCTTCTTTCCTTGTCTTTGGCTCGGCAGATCCTCGGTTTTTAGCACTACATAGTTTTGAATCTGGTAATCATGGACATTATTTCTTGCACATGACCACACAGAACTAAATTGTAGGCATCCAAACACTTGTAGGCCTTTAACTTCTCTCTTGTAAAACACTTGGAGTTTCAGTGTCATAGTTGTATATTTGGCGCTGATGCTTGGTCATTTCATCTTATCCAATATCCATTGGGAGTGTGCTATCACAAATGACCTGTCAGATGAACGCCGCTCACTTTAACCTTTTAACCTTTTGCAGAATAACTGTGCTTATCACTGGGTGACGAGCTGTTATAATACGCTGAAAGCATTATGTCAATAATATATATAATATATAATCAATATAATCAATATATTTCTAAAACAACAACACACTCTGTACCGCATCAGATGTCATTCCCTCGCTGTAAATGCTAGCACTCCTGGTTTTTTTCTGCCACCTCCCTGCGCGCGCATCCTGAATGTTTACAAACATGGTAATTCATCTATACCTTAAAAAAAGGTGAATTATTGCAGCATGGGACGGAGGAAGTGGAATGCACCACTTGTTTGCCCTGAACGCATGGAATTTTCCTCAGTTGTGTCTACAGTCTAACTTCAAATAGCTTTACTTTAGTGAAAAAACATCCTGTGAGTAAACTAGAGCTAGTGACACGCTGCATGACTATAATGGAAACACTCTTAATTCCAGATTTTTTTTCTTTTTTTTGCAAACTTTGAATAGATTTGTTTCACATTAGGATGGGAATCTGGCTATCGCAACGTTCCTTCTGTGCATAATCCCTGTAAACTTTTACATTTTTTAAACTTAATTCAAAACTTTGCCAAGCCAAGTTTATGTCGACTCTATAGAAACAGACCTGTGCTGTGTTTTATCTTTCTTAACTACACTACCTGACAAAAGTCCAAGTTTCAGGAACAGTAAATAATACCTTGACTTCTATGAAAGGCAAAGCTTATTTGAGCACAATAAAATCTGATCATGTCTTGATGTTGAATGATTTCATTAGGACAGTAAGGTCTGACTCTGCTTAGACTAAAGTCTCATCACTGAACCTTCAATAATGTCCAGTATAGAATATAAAGTCATGCTGCAGTGGAAACAGAATGAATATTGTGTCTGACTCCATCATGAGCTTGGAGGACTGCATCATACATCTCTGAATGACTCAAATCACGCATTAATAAAGTCATCTGGAATGGAGAAGAAAGCGTTCCTGCAGGACTCCCAGAGTTCATCAAGAGTCTTTGTGTTCATCTTCAACACCTCCTCCTTCATCTTACCCCAGACATGCTCAATAATGTTCATGTCTGGTGACTGGGCCGACCAATCCTAGAGCAGCTTGACCTTCTTTGCTTTCAGGAGCTTTGATGTGGAGGCTGAAGTATGAGAAGGAGCGCTATCCTGCTGGAGAATTGTCCCTCTCCTGTGGTTTGTAATGTAATGGGCAGCACAAATGTCTTGATACCTCAGGCTGTTGATGTTGATCATCCACTCTGCAGATCTCTCGCACGGCCCCATACTGAATGGAATTCCAAACCATGATTTCTCCTTCACCAAACTTGACTGATTTCTGTGACAATCTTGAGTCCATGTTATTCCAGTAGGTCTTCTGCAGTATTGGTGATGATTGATGCAGATCAACAGATGATTCAGCAGAGAAATCCACCTTCTGACACTTTTACACACAATCAAGTCAAGTTATTATTAGTTGCTCTTACAACTGGGATTGTCAGGTAGTGTATTTTGCATCCTGTTTGCTAAAACAATTTAAATAAATTTTTATGAATTTAGGAATTGAATCCGAGTAAGATTTGAGTTTAATCATATACTGTAGTGCACAACTATTTTATTCATTCATTCATTCATTTTCTTTTCGGCTTAGTCCCTTTTTTATCAGGGGTCGCCACAGCGGAATGAACCACCAACTATTCCAGCATATGTTTTAAACAGCACATGCTCTCACTACAGCCAATTTAGTTGATCAATTCCCCTATAGCGCATGTGTTTGGACTGTGGGGGAAACCGGAGCACCCGAAGGAAACCCACACCAACACGGGGAGAACATGCAAACTCCACACAGAAACACCAACTGACCCAGCCGGGACTCAAACCAGCGACCTTCTTGCTGTAAGGTGATCCTGCTGCCCACTGTGCCTCCGTGACGCTGTATTTTATTCATCGCTGGTGATTTTTATTTCAGATTGTGACCTATAGGGTTGATCTGACCGTCCGGTGGGCAGAGTTTAGCTAGTCAACAGCTAATATGTTGGAAGTGAATATGTATAATTGGTCTGATTAAACACACACACACACACACACACACACTTCAGCGTCATCAGACCTCTTAATTACACACACAGGCCTGATGTATATTATTCAGAGCGCCGTATGAACAGAACGTCAGAGCGCTGGAGGGGTCGGCGACACACAAATATTAGCATGCGCCGCCTCTTTAACAGAGCATCCAATACTTCATCATGTTGTGTGCGTGTGTTATAATTGGCTCTCTGGTCGGCGGAGTGTGTGTGGATTTAATTAGCCGCCGCTGCAGTGTGCGCTAATGAAGCTGATTTGGGATGGCGGACGCGTGTTCCAGCACTGCTGTGATAAATGTGAGACGTCACATTAAAAGATGATAAATGGGAGCGCTGCCCCTCTGGACATCAGAAATACACACACACACACACACACGCCGGGGATCATGGGTAAACCAGAGTGGAGCGTGGCCCCACTGGGCGGAGAGCATCGTGAGAAGAGTGAGGGAGTGTGTGAGAGGGAGAGAATGGGAGTGTGTGTGTGAAAAAGTGTATGTGTGAGAGAGAGAGAGAGAGTGTGTGTGTGATTGTGTGTGTACATTTGTGTGATTCTGTGCATGTGTTTCTGTGAAGTGTGTATGAGCGTGTGTGTGTGTGTGCACGTTAGTGTCATGGTGTATTTGTGACTGTGTGTGCAAATCTGTGAAGTGCATGTGTATGTGTGTGTGTGTGTGTGTGTGTGTATGCTTGTGTATCTCTTGTTTGTGTGATTGTGTGTTTGTGCGCATCTGTGAAGTGTGTGTACAGTGTGTGATTTTGAGTGTGTGTGTTTGTATGCACATGTTAGTGTGCATGTGTGCATCAGTGGTGTTTGTATGCATGTGTGTATCTCGTGTGTGTGTGTGTGTGTGCGTGCATCTGTGAAGTGTGTATGAGTGTGTGTGTACAGTATGTGTGTTTGTGAAGTGTGTGTGTGCGCATCTGTGAATTGTGTGTGTGTGTTTGTGAAGTGTGTGTGTACAGTATGTGTAAGTGTGTGTGTGCATCTGCATCTGTGAAGTCTGTGAAGTGTGTGTGTGTGTGTGTGTGTGTGTGCATCTGTGAAGTGTGTATGAGTGTGTGTGTACAGTATGTGTGATTGTGTGTGTTTGTGAAGTATGTGTGTACAGTGTGTAATTGTGTGTGTGCGTGTTTGAATTGTGTGCGTGTTTGTGAAGTGTGTGTGTACAGTATGTGTAAGTGTGTGTGTGTGCATCTGCATCTGTGAAGTGTGTGTGTGCATCTGCATCTGTGAAGTGTGTGTGTGTGTGTGCATCTGCATCTGTGTGTAGTCTGTGTGTGTGTGTGTGTGTGTGTTTGTGTGTGTGTGTGTGTGTGTGTGCATCTGTGAATTGTGTGTGTGCATCTGTGAAGTGTCTGTGATTGTGTGTGTTTGTGAAGTGTGTGTGTGTGTGTGTGTGTGTGTGTGTGTGTGTGTGTGTGTGTGTGTGTGTGTGTGTGTGTGTGGTATGTGTAATTTCTGTGTATATGTGTGTGTGTGTGTGCGCGCGCGCGCGTTTGTATGAAAGTTGTTATGTTAGTGTGTGTGTGTGTGTTTGTGAAGTGTGTGTGTGTGTACAGTATGCATGATTGTGTGTTTGTGTGCATCTGTGAAGTCTGTGTACAGTAGTGTGATTTGTGTGTGTGTGTGTGTGTCTGTGTATATGAACATGTTAGCGTGCATGTGTGTCTCAGTGGTGTGTGTGTGTATGCCAGTGTGTATCTTGTTTGTGAAGTGTGTGTGTGTGTGTACAGTATGCATGATTGTGTGTTTGTGCGCATCTGGGAAGTGTGTGTGTGTTTGTATGTATCGACATATCAGTTTGCATGTGTGCATCAGTGATGTGTGTGTGTGCATGCTTATGCGTGTGTGTGTGTGTGCATGCTTATGCGTGTGTGTGTGTGTGCGTGCGTGTGTGTGCGTGTGTGTGTGTGCGTGTGTGTGTGTGTGTGTGTGTGTGTGTGTGCATGCTTATGCGCGTGTGTGTGTGTGTGTGAGAGAGAGAGATGGCAGCGGGGTGCTAAAACGTCAAAGACCACACAGAGGGGCCTTTTCTTCTGACAGGGCCCACAGTGTAACACACACACACACACACACACACACACACACACACACACACACACACACACAGAGAGATTAAAGGCAAACGTGGACAGAACTGGGTCACACACACTGCATTTCTCGTTCTCCTGAGCGCTGTATACCTGCATTAACAGAAGGTGTGTGTGAAATAATGTATCGCTGCACACAAGAGCAATTCATCCAAGAGAAATAGCACAACTCTGATGTCAACACAGCATGAGTGTGTGTGCATGCAGTGTGTGTTATTTTGTGTGTGTGTGTGTGTGTGTGTGTTCATCTGTCAGACATCCCCATCCTTCAGCAGATGCTCAGATTGATCAGCTTTTATTTAGATGTAATATGAACGTGCTCTTTAAGAGGTGTATTATTCCTCATTTGTGCACAGATATGAGTGTATTACTCCTCATCAGACTGAGACAGCATCACTATAGACTGATTTCACGCAGCCGCCATTATTAACAGCGAAATCGAGGCTGCGGTGGGAAGAAACCCGGAAGTATCGCCTGAGTCACACAGGAATGTTGTGTACCTGGCTGTATATCTTATCAGCGAAGAAAAAGTGACACAAATGTATGATTTCAGCGCCTTCCGAGTGACCCGAAGGTCCGTTCTGAATGAATAGTGAAAATAAAAAGGGATATTTGACCTCATTTTCAGCTAAGTTAAGGGAAATGGCACTACTTAGCTAACGTTTTCTTTCCCAAACACACATTTTAGATGCCATTCATCAAACTCAAGCTAATGAACTGAGTCTTTCACTATATTAGACTAGTCACGATACAAAACTTCAGTACTGAAATATAAAAAAACGCCAATTTCTCGTTAACATTTAAGACACTGTTCATGGAGTTCTTAAACAGCGCTGATTGGCCATTGTGGTCACGTGCTCAACAGAAATCACTCTGATTGGCTGTGAAGGTCATCTGTTCACCTCACCGCTGTTTACTGAGTGCAAACACAGACGAGCGATCCTCTGATGAATCGACTGATCTTCACGGCTTTAAAACGCTCCAATATCCGTCTATGTGTGTTTTCAATCTGTGAAGAGCAGCGAGCTGATGACCTTCACAGTCATTCTGTTGAGCACTGGTGAACACTACAGCAAATCAGCTGTTTATGAGCGCGCTCAGCGGCGCGTAAATGTTAGCGGGAAATTGACGTTTTTAAAACTTCAGTACCGGGACAACACTGTTAAAGACAACACGAAGATGTGCTACAGAGGACTGCAGTGTTTTATCACTCACCGGGTTACATAGGCTGAAGCAGGGAAGCGTTCCCACGGTGTTTACCTGCTGCCCTGGACTGAAGTCTAGGAGGACACTTAAGCGTATCACTCTTAAAGAGATCGTGATGTTGTTTGACGCCTGATATGCTTTTAATTGTTTATATTAAACTGAACTGAATGATATTAAAGTGATGTTTACACCATTTCTGCATTTTGAAGTCACAGCAACAGCTGGAGGTTTATAGCACACAGCATATTGCTGCAATGTTTACAGTGCTGATCCTATACTTCCGGCTTTCTTCCCACCGCAGCCTCGCTTTCGTGTTCTAAAATGGCGGTCGCGTGAAATAAGCGTATTGGAATGGACACTCAGTAAGCAGCAGGGAGAAAGTGAGCTTAATGTAACAGCTTACAGAAACTATGTTAACAGCAGTATTTGTCCAGAGTAATCATACATTCTTCATGTTTTTGTACATTTCACAATATATAATGTTAGTTTATTAGGAAAGAACTATTTTATAAAACCAACACTCTATAAAGTGCAGGGTTCCTCACATCAGCTTCATGTTGTCACAACACAAATCCATTCAATTAACTGAATTATTTTTACTTATTTAAGTGGATTGAACATAAAACAATTAAGTTGCCGCCAAAAACCTTAAGAATTGTGTTGATTTTGTCTAAATAATATGATTATGTTGTTAGTGGTTAGCACTGTGGCCTCACAGTAAGAAGGTCTCTGGTTCGAGTCCCGGCATGGTCACTTGGTGTTTCTGTGTGGAGTTTGCATGTTCTCTCCGTGTTGGTGTGGGTTTCCTCCGGGTGCTCCGGTTTCCCTCACAGTCCAAACACATGCGCTATAGGGGAACTGATCAACTACATTGGCCATAGTGTGTGTGTGTGTGTAAATGATTGTGTATGGGTGTTTCCCAGTACTAGGTTGCAGCTGGAAGGGCATCCGCTGTGTAAAACATATGCTGGAATAGTTTGTGGTTCATTCCACTGTGGCGACCCCTGATGAATAATGAGCTGAAGGAATGAATGAATGAATGATTATGTAGCCTATGGTTAACAGTGCATGTTTATTTCAGACATTATTCTGTATAACTGTAACTCAGTGTGCTTTACGTAGAAATCTGAAATAATTTAAAGAAATTTAAAACATTTAAAACCGAGACAAAACTCAGACATGTGAAAACAGAAATGTGACGCTGATCTTAATTTGCACATCTATATTTTTGCAATAGTGGAAAAAAAAACATGTAGAAGTCAACTAGGGTTAGGCGATGTTAACCAATTTAGCATCGTACGCTGTCTAATGTGAAACATCGCGATAGACGATGGCATCGTCTTCATAGGCGGAGGTGAATTAATTATTTAGGAATAATTAATTATTTCATAACGAATTATTTATTTGTAGCCTACTGTAACGGTGGCAATGTACAATTCAATACAAGTCATTAATCGGTGTAAACAATGAATATAAAAAAAAAATAATAATTTCTTTGCCGAGGCGGGATGCGAACCCGGGTCTCCTAAGGCCGGAGCTCAACGACTTAATGAGTTCTGTTCATGACTTCTGTGGTAAACAAATAAATTTACACGAAAAGTTATTCATTCATTCATTCATTTTCTTGTCGGCTTTGTCCCTTGCGGGGTCGCCACAGCGGAATGAACCGCCAACCTATCCAGCACGATTTTACGCAGCGGATGCCCTTCCAGCGCAACCCATCTCTGGGAACTTCCACACACACATTCACACTCATACACTACAGACAATTTAGCTTACCCAATTCACCTGTACTGCATGTCTTTGAACTGTGGGGGAAACCGGAGCACCCGGAGGAAACCCACGCAAACGCAGGGAGAACATGCAAACTCCACACAGAAACGCCAACTGACCCAGCCCAGCCGAGGTTCGAACCTGCGACCCAGCGACGTTCTTGCTGTGAGGCAACAGCACTACCTACTGCGCCACTGCGTTGCCCACGAAAAGTTATATATGTATATATATATATATATATATATATATATATATATATATATATATATATATATATATATATATATATGTATATGTATATATATGTATATGTATATATATGTATATATATATATGTATATATATATATATATATATATATATATATATATATATATATGTGTATATATATATATATATATATATATATAAATAAGCAGTAGGTAGTGCTGTCGCCTCACAGCAAGAAGGTTCGAACCTCGGCTGGGCTGGGTCAGTTGGTGTTTCTGTGTGGAGTTTGCATGTTCTCCCTGCATTCGCGTGGGTTTCCTCCGGGTGCTCCGGTTTCCCCCACAGTCCAAACACATGCGGTACAGGTGAACTGTGTAGGCTAAATTGTCCGTAGTGTATGAGTGTGAATGAGTGTGTGGATGTTCCCAGAGATGGGTTGCAGCTGGAAGGGCATCCGCTGCGTAAAATCGTGCTGGATAAGTTGGCGGTTTATTCCGCTGTGGCGACCCCGGATTAATAAAGGGACTAAGCCGACAAGAAAATGAATGAATGAATATATATATAAATAAATACAAGATTATGCACAATTACTCCAGTTAGTAGCATGAGACAAAAAAACATCCGTTACACACACACAAAATGAAATGAATAAATGAGCAAACAAGATTCAATTTAACTCGGGTTATATTTCTCAACAAAAAGTGTCAAACAACAAAAACACAAGAAACAACTTCTTCAATTTCGTACAACAGCAAACACTTAAAGCCCAGTCATTTTATATACAAACCAAACAAAATAAAACCACAACCCTAATAAACTGTAGCAACATACGTGAAAAGACAGTTTCAAGATTTGACAACAGTCCAAATCACAAGCAAAAACAATCAAAATAAATGAGCATCCACAAAGAAACTAAATGAACCCCCCTAATTGTATTATTTGAAATATAAAGAAAAAGAAACAGAGGGGGAATCAAAATATATACTCACACAAGGGGAATGTTGTGGGTTGTGCAAGTGTCTGTGGAAGCTCTGTTAGTAGGTCTTCAGCTCACACACCGTCTTGTCATCCGGAGGGTACGATATTTGGTGTGAAGATTTGTTTTACTTGAGCGTAGCAGATTTAAAAGTCTCTTACTCACGGAGAACACATCCAGATAACCCAAATACGAGTCAACACCCCGCCGTAACCGAATCAGCAAGATAACTTGTAGTGCAGATTAATACAGTTGCAAAAAGAATACTTCGATCACCTTTCTTTATCAGGACACTCCGCATTTCTGGTAAGTTGCGTCTCTGAAATACTCGCTCTACCTTCACTTCCTCTCAGACCATCTTCTTGTTCCTCCAACCAACCAACCAACCAACCACAGAACACCTCCTCACTTCTCTCTTGGGTCCCTCTAGTGATTCATTTTTCATAATTGTGGAATTTCCATATATGGACTCAGAAGGCGGGCAGTCTGTCTGTGGTTGTTAAACCTCGCATCGCCACACTACCGTTTCAACTACAGTACCTGACCCGCATGGTCTTTGTTTTACCCATAACCAAATCATAATTAAATAAAGATAAGTTACACACACATTACCATCAGGGCCGGCGCGTCCATAGAGGCAAACTAGGCGGCTACCTAGGGTGGCAGAGCAGTCAGGGCGACGTCCACGGCACATTTCCCCCCTTCGCTTTCGTCTGTAACAAACCCTACATCATCTCAGCGCCCCTCGGTCTTCGTTTTCATCCACGACACGGGTCATCAGTGTTGCGTTTATTATTGTGCTGCAACGAAGGTTTTGTTTTCATTTTCCCGCTATGAGAGCGCAGCGGGACTCGCGTGTGGATTACAGTGCACGCCACAGAAATGTGTTCGTAAAAAACATGTTTTCCCAGAGAACTTTTCGCATCTGGAAATGATGAAATCTGGATTTGCCGCTCGTCTCCTTTTAAAAACGGCGCGGCTCCGGTTTGTGTTGATTGTCCTGTGTCTACAGATTTGGTAAGTGTGTGTGATCAGTGCTCTTTGTTTGTTCATTCAGATGGCAAAGTTACTTCATATCGTCAGCAGAGCTCTTTCAGTGTTTAAAGACAGACCTTAGTCTAAAAGATTTAGATACTTTTACAGTATGTTAATATCACTGCAATATTATAGACTGAAAGATCTGCTGTAAATGCTGCTCTCTGAATGTAAACATGTAAACACCGCAATCAAACTATTACCGTCGCGTAGGATTTTCGCTGCATTTTGTGACAGGATAGATACACACACGGCTTTCTGACGCTGCCTACCGAGTGCATCTAAGTTACTGAGAAATGCAGAGGATTTTTTCTCCCATTAGCCATGCGGTATCAAACACTCCACTCTCCAGCAGTTCATCCTCGCATCTCATATCTCATTGTCATGGGGGGCATGCATGAAATGTTCCTGAATGAAAGTGAAAGTGCCAAACTGCAGTTAAAGTCAACAAATTAGGAATTTGGCAAATAATTTGATAACTGATGTCCATGTAAACACAGTCACTGTCTATCTCCCCTGTCTGTGTGTTTGTTTTGCCTTTGTGAAAGTCAGCGTGTGTCCAAATGGAAACTCCCATATTTGCAAATCCTTCCCTCTTTCCCTCCCTCGACACTCCCACCTAAACAGAGCTGGACACGCCCACTTTCCTGACTTTTTCCAAACTAGAGTTGTGAAAACACCCTGCTGAGGCAGGGGGGTTCTGTGGCCCTTTAAATCCTTGAAAGTTTCTAATATTTTGATTTAAAAAAAATAAAAAATGTTTGAATGTTTATATGCTTTTCTGTATGTATTATATCATCTTTGCGTCACATTACAAAAAAACGAATGAGCTCTAATGCGAGGTGTTTGTAATGCAGGATCTATGGGGCTGAGAGTAAATCTGCCATGATTCTGTCCTCTGGCTGCCGTCATCAGTCTCACACTAGTGTTCAGTGTTGGGGAGTAACGGAATACATGTACCGGCGGTACGTATTTAGAATACTATTCATGAGTAACTGTATTCCGTTACAGTTACTATTTTTAAACAGGGTATTTAGAATACAGTTACTTTCCTAATACCATTGGAATACTTCGGGCGATGTGTGTCTGGCCCATAATAATATTACTAAATTGCCGCCGAAACCATAGAAACAGAAACTACGCTCCCGACTGCAATCACCAGCGTTAAAGGTGCAGTATGTAAGTTTGACACCCAGTGGTTGAACTAGGCATTGCACTCCTGGATCATAATAAAAGTACGCTGGGTTGCCAGATTGAGTACAGGAGCGAGTGATTTAAACTGTGTTCTAAATAAAAGCCACGACACGCGATAGAGGGAATATTTTCCATATTAAAAGGAGTTTTTGTCCTAACCAACACCTCGAATTGATATATTAGCAATGGCTTCTATTTCTCACAGCTGAACAACAGAAACCTATGACAGCTAGATCACCTCAGGTAAGCCTTGCGTGCTTTATTCTGTGCTAAATGCTAACAATGCGAGTTTGAATGCATTTTACATGGCATTTGTTGCCATATACTGAAAGCAGAAAGTTCACCTCAGATCTTGAAAATACAATAAACCGTCTGAAATTGAACTTTAGAACTAAACACATATGAGTGATTCAGCATCTACATTGATGTTAAAGTGGGTTAACATGTATTAAATAGATTCTAAACCTTACCTTTTCGTGAGCGAGTGCATATTCTGTGCTTCTGAAAGGCTGTATTTACATTTCTGCCGTGTCTCGTCTGGCGCAAACAGCCAAATAGCTGATCACTGCCTCTCTCGTCACAGCGTGTTGTTAGGACACGCGGTTACAATGTAACCTGCTCACCTAATGTTTACGTTCGTAATATTTATGTAATTTGCTAATTAATAACCTCATGTGGAACTGCATCTGTCTCCCATACTGTTCTTTTTGGTCACGGACGCATGCTTTCAGAGTCTTTCTGAATGAATGAATGAAATACGCTGTTTTCCAACAAGGCAACCCAGGGTGCTGACATATAATTGGCTAAACTGGCATCGTGCATATGAAATTTATCTAAACAAAGACAGAGTTCCGGCACGGAAAACCCATTTTCAAAGCAGAATATCTGACTTCAGCATTGTTTTTCAGTTAAACAAGTATGTTCACTTGGGATGTTTCTTAAATATCTGCACACATATTATGGTATTTTTGTGCTTTAAAAGAGTCAAAAACTTACATACAGCACCTTTAACTCAGTGAGACTCACGCAAATGACCCTGTTCTCACGCTCTCACGCCACACCTCCATTTTCTCACGCAGCAAAAAGGACGATCGCAAACACCGAACAACCGGACAACAACCATGATTTTCAAATAAACTGCTTATTTTGCCGTCATTGTTCGTGAATTCGCTGCTTGATGTTTCGTTTGCGCTTTCAGAGGTTTCGGTTACGCTTCTTAAATTTGCGTTCGCTTTTCTGACACAAATGTGGGCGGGACACCTTAGCCAAAGTTGGCAGCCCTGGTTAACTTGAGTGTACAAATATGAAGGATTCAGACCAGGGGCTCGAGGGGTTGGAGCCGCAACCGAAGCAACTTTCTAGCAGCAGTAAAGGAAAAAATGCATTCACGTCTTGGAAGTTCAAGCATTTTTTCTCTTTAAAGAATGAGAGGGGTGAGCGAAACCTGACAGTGCAGTGCAATCTCTTTTTCTGTGCAGACTGTGAAATACAAAGGGTAAGCAAAATGCATATTATATACATATACTGTATATTACAGACAGTAATGCTGTCTATGTTCAAGCACTTTTTTATCTTTATTATAGAAACAGAAATTGAATTTGTTGACACTTTGATAAATAAACATTATTTAATAAACATAATTATATTGTTTTATTTATTTATCAGTCAATAATGGGCATTAGAGGCCCTCTGTTTTCCTGCAGAAATTGCTACCAACGCATAGTGTGACATTTAATAGACTTGAAGGCTGTTTTTAAGGGCAAGTATTCCAAGTATTTAGAATACAGTACCAGGATTAAGCAAAGTAACGGAATACGTTACAAAATACATTTTAAAGCAGGTATTCTGTATTCTGTAACTAAATACATTTACAAAGTATTCTCCCCAACACTGCTAGTGTTTTCCTCTTCTGAAAGTCTTGATAGCACCATTGGAGTTTTTCTATCATCATCATTTCAGCTAATATGATTGTAAAATAATGATTTGTTGTACTCTCCTATTCACTGTGCTCCGAGTTTACCAACTATGACACCTTCCGCTACTGAGAAACACAGAATTGTGAAAAGGGTGTGTATAATAAAGTAAGAAAAGCATTATTCAATGCTGAAACACAACACCTAGCACACTTCTGATTGTGCATTTGAAAGTTCTGTTTTAAAAAAGCAAGTTAATATGCAGTAAGTAAAGTTGAGCAGTTTTTAGCAGGTTTGTCCTGTTTAGCACATGCTCCGTGAGTGTGTTTGATGATTTCAGCACTGAGATTAGCAGGTTAGAGCCTCACACACACCGCACATCAGCGCCAGCAGCCCGCGTCCCACAAGACACACACTTTTATTTCTCTTTGACTTTCTTTTCTTATGTCTTCCCATTGTCTCATTCTCTCGTCCTCAGAGCACAATGACATCCAGCAAGACTTAATGCGCCACCAGGACGCCATTATCACCTCCGTAATCCTGCAGTTCATTAGCCGCACTCTTAATAATTAAGCTGGAGAAGTGCAGCGGTCCGGAGAGAGAGCCCTGATGCACTAATGCTCCTCACATTAAAGGTAAAGACACCAGGAGGACTTCATCATCTCCTCCTCCTCCTCAGTCTTTCGCTCTTTTGTCTTTTATTTTGGGTCTGCTGATGATACTGAGCTGCTGGAGTCCAGTGTGTTTTACAGCCTCATTGATCAGAATGATGAAAAAAAGAGCAGATTTTTAGGATGTTTCAGTCTGTGAATATTTAAGATTATTATAGGAAATGCATTTGTGCATGCTTTTTTGGGCTTGTTTTAAATAGAAGTTCAATAGTTTTTAAGAGATGCTGCTTGGGCAGCATGGTGGCCCAGTGGTTAGCACTGTGGCCTCACAACAAGAAGGTCGCTGGTTCGAGTTTCGGCTGGGTCAGTTGGTGTTTCTGTGTGGAGTTTGTATGTTCTCCCCGTGTTGGTGTGGGTTTCCTCCGGGTGCTCCGGTTTCCCCCACAGTCCAAACACATGTGCTATAGGGGAATTGATCAACTAAACTGGCTTTAGTGTATGAGTGTGTGTGTATGGGTTTTTTCCAGTACTGTGTTGCATCTGGAAGGGCATTTGCTGTGTAAAACACATGTTGGAATAGTTGGCGGTTCATTCTGCTGTGGCGACCCCTGATGAATAAGGGACTAAACTGAAGGAAAATGAATGAATGAATGAATGAAATGCTGCTTATTTTAATATTATTATTTTTTAGAGCTAAAAAAATCTGCATAATTACTAAAAAAACAGCCTCTAAAATGTCTTTTAAATTATTTGATATATTTTAAATTTGTTTGCAAATATTATTCTTTGAACACTCAAAAGGCTGGGTTATTTTAACCTAATGTTGGCTCAAACTCAACCATTGGGTTAAAATGTTCTATTATTATTTAATGTCATTTATTAAATCTAGTTAAAGGAAATTAAATTAAACTATTTTGTTAGTGCTGGGCAAAGATTAATTTTTATTAACTACAAATTTTTTTTGACAGTGTGTGTGTGTGTGTGTGTGTTAGGGTTGCCACCCATCCTTTAAAATACGGAATCGTCCCGTATTTGAGACTGAAATTGCGCGTCCCGTTTTGAATCAGTACGGGACGGGTTTTGTCCCGTATTTTTTATCATTTTTTTAAAGTAGCTTTTCATGCAAATCATCCCACACGCTTTTTATGAAGATGCCTCATTTCCTACTTTTGATTGGGCAATACTTGATGTCATCATTAGTTTGATTGGTCTTTGTCCAGTGAGGAGGGCGTGTCTTTTAAGCAGAGTCAGTCAAGTCTTGACAGAGAGTAGTCTAATGGCAGATGCTTCTCCAGGTAACCCTCCGCATCTTAAAGTTTCAGAGTTTAAACGCAGGCGGCTGCAAAAGCACCGCAGAGAGTGGGAGTAAACAAATACCTGGCTGCAGAGTGGGAGAAATTGTTATCAAGCCAACTGCACGATTTGGCGGAGAGCGTTCTCTGTGGCTCATGCGGGACGTGCGACAACATGCCTCCAGAGAGCAGCATTCCCGCAATGACAGAGCTCAGAAAAATCAATGCACAGTCAGACAGTTCTTCATACCCCAAATCTCTCCTGAAGCACACAGGGTAATGACAGTGACCCAGTCTGTGAAAATCTAGCTAGAGTCGTTTTTTATTTGTAATTTGTTTCTACATAAAAAAGAACAGTCTGTAAAAATAATACAAATATTAATATTAACTGAGTAAAACCATATCAACAACTGAAATCACAGTGAAATGAATGGCTACAATCAAACTTTCTCTCAGAATTAGCCTGGTTTTCACACACTGGGGCACAAATTGTAGTTTGTATAAATTCTGTAAATACAATGTAAGTGGATCACGATCCAATGTAATATTATGATTTGCTTGTTAAGATTAAGTCAGGCACATACGCATTAATTTATTACATGAAACATTACATTTATCACATTAATAAACAACATAACGCCCATGTAAAGAACATTAACTAGTAAATTGCAACTTTCCATATTGTTAAATTAGAAATATGCTATTTGGAAACTTTACTAGCTAATGTTTATAGCTAGTTTATGTATGTGCTGTTTCTGCAAATAATGACAAATATTTTAGCCAAAATCTGTTATCAACACCAGCCTTTAAAATGAGGTTGATTAGTATTTTCTCCTGTCCTCTAGGTTACAGCAGCAGAGTTAACACAGTTGTACCACACTATTAAACATAGCATCAGCTATAACAGTGCTGCAGAGCTGTAAAAGAGAAAGACTGACTGCATCTGATCTGTTTACAGAGACTTCAATAAAAGACAGTTTATTTTAATGTCTAAGTGTTCAAACTTTTCTGAAAACATATTTTAAGATATGCTATTGGGCGTGTGATTGGGGATGTGGCCCCCGCTGCAGTATGCGTCCCTTATTTTTTTGTATTAAAAGTGGTAACCCTAGTGTGTGTGTGTGTGTGTACTGTGTATTTATTATGTATATCGTAATACACACATGCATGCAAATATTTGAGAAAACGTTTATATGTAGATATAAAATATATAGACTCAAAGAAATGCTGGGTTATTTGAACCCAAATTGGGTAAAATATGATCAATCCAAACTTTGTTAAATTTGGTTCAATCCATTTAATTAAAAAATGAACCCAGCTGTTGATTTAGTTCATATTACACCCAGAATTGGTTTTGAAATATCATTTTTTTAAAGTGATTCATTCATTCATTCATTCATTTTCTTTTTGGCTTAGTCCCTTTATTAATCAGGGGTCGCCACAGTGGAATGAACCGCCAACTTATCCAGCATAGTTTTTACATAGCGGATGCTCTTCCAGATGCAACCCAACACTGGGAAACACCCATAGAATCTTGCATTCACCCTCATACACTAAAGCCAGTTTAGTTGATCAATTCCCCTATAGCGCATGTGTTTGGACTGTGGGGGAAACCGGAGCACCCGGAGGAAACCCACACCAACACGGGGAGAACATGCAAACTCCACACAGATACACCAACTGACCCAGCCGGGACTCGAACCAGTGACCTTCTTGCTGTGAGGTGATCGTGCTACCCACTGTGCCACCGTGACGCCCTAGAGTGAATAAAACAATGTATAAATTTAATTATAGCTGCAAAAAAAAAAATGTTGCCTACTTGATTTTATGTATGCTTGTGTGTTACATATAATGAAGAAGATCATTGTGTGTGAGTGTGTGTGTGTGTGTGCATATATATATATATATATGTATATCTTATGTCAAAATTTTTTTTATTTTGAATGCAATTAAATCTAATTTAATTTAATACACACGTATACAAGTGCAGCGGTCTGAAGAGAGTCCTGATGCACTAATGCTCACATTAATTTAGTTCAGGTTTATTTGCATAGCACTTTTCACAATAATTATTGTTTAAAAGCAGCTTAATAAAAGGTGCATATTATTGCGTTAATCAAAATCAGAAAAGTGAAGCTTAGTCAATATATGGACTCACGGCACAACACATAGACACGACCTCATTTTTGGTGATGTACTGTAATATATATCGCCCATACATAAACACCAATTTCAGCAACATTTGAGCTGATTGTGCAACATCTTTCGGATGAGACGTTAAACCGAGGTCCTGACTCTCTGTGGTCATAAAAAATCCCATGACACTTCTCGTAAAAGAGTAGGGGTGTAACCCCGGTGTCCTGGCCAAAGTCCCTCAATTGGCACTATCACTGTCTCTTCACTCCACCAATAGCTGGTGTGTGGTGAAGCACTGGCGCCGTTGTCCTGTGGCTGCCGGAGCATCATCCAAGTGGATACTACACACTGGTGGTGGTGTGGAGAGACCCCCCTCATGATTGTGAAGCGCTTTGGGTGTATGGCCATACACAATAAATGCGCTATAGAAATACACATTACATTACATTACATCTCTATCTCTATTGGAGGTGTCAGTGTCAGTATGGTTAAAAACACTATAGTATTTACTATAAATGACTATAGTATATAGTCATCATGTGGGTGTCTGGCAGCTGAGAAGAGATCTGCTAGCAGATATTGCAGCCTCTGTTACTCTTTACCTTGCACTTATTTGTTAACATGTATTATTGTTTATTTAGGATATGTGTTTCACATTCTGACTCCAATGCCTGATTATTAAACTGTTAAAATGACTATAATTACATGAAATATTCTCAAGTATAAAATATGATGTGCTCTTTGCATTGTGATGATATTATATTGTCTGGCGTTATATAATGAGTGTCTTAAAATGACAATAATAACATTTAGCACAATATATTTTGATGCAATATATCCCACAATAAAAACAGACAGGCCTAGTTAAGGTAATGTTACTAGAACTTTATTAGTTACTAACAACTTTAACTAACTAACTTAACAATTAACAGGTAAGGTTATTATATATAAACACAGTTAACCTGCAGTTATATAGTACACACTGATGTCTATGTGTACATGTTCAATGAGGTGTATATTATTAACATTAAAGGTTAATACACCAGGAGGACAGCATCATCATCATCATCATCACGTTTGTCTTTTATTGTGCGTCTGTGATGATACAGGAGTCGGGTGTGTTTTACGGACTCATTGATCAGCGCAGGACTAACTAGCAGACGCTTGTTTGCTTAATTGAACTTTATGTGGTCTGCAGGGATTTGCTCTTCAAGTGCTTCTTAAACGCTCCCTAATGTTTCTCTCAGCAGAGTGGGAATGTAAAGGAGTGTTTGTCAGTGACGCATGGGGAGATTAGCAAACACAAGGGTACACTGAAGAAATAAAACACATCTTACTTAAGAGTTTTTGTCTTGTCTAGTCCAAATACATACAGATACTTAATTCAACAAACATTTTCTGGACATTTTCTTTGTTTTTAAAAATGATGAGTCAAAATGAGGGCAGCATGGTGGCACAGTGGGTAGCACGATCACCTCACAGCAAGAAGGTCACTGGTTCGAGCCTCAGCTGGGTCAGTTGGTGTTTCTGTGTGGAGTTTGCATGTTCTCCCCGTGTTGGTGTGGGTTTCCTCCGGGTGCTCCGGTTTCCCCCACAGTCCAAACACATGCGCTATAGGGGCAGGCACGTGCAGAGGTGGGGGCTTTGGGTGCTTGAGCCCCTGCCCTTTTTTTCTCCTGGAGAGAAAGTGCCCTTTTTTTCTGGGGATAATAATTATTTTTTAAATACTACTAATAATATAATATATGCATGTTAATGTGTGTTCTATTTAAGGACCGCTTTTCCTGTCAAACAATAAAAAAAACGAAATTTTAAAGTATATCTTGGTTTTAGTCTAGCCCAGGGATGGGCAAACTTGATCCTGGAGGGCCGGTGTCCCTACAGACTTTTGCTCAAACACTAGTCAAACACACCTGAACACACTAATCAATGTCTTCAAGATCACTAGAGAGCTACAGGCAGATGTGATTGATTAGGGTTGGGGCAAAACTATGCAAGACACCGCCCTCCAGATCAAGTTTGCCCATCCCTGGTCTAGCCGCTCCAAGCGAGCCTCGAACCGACGATATAGAAAGAAAGACCACATGCGAGGCGAATGCTCTAACGAAGACTCTATTCAAATTGTTACTCTCGCCTCGAAAGTAAGGTGTCAACAGTGGAGTAACGTCTATCAGCGCCTATGCCAACTCCTGCATCCGCATTGCACACGGACTGCATCTGGGCCATAGCTTTACAGTCTGACCCATACACACACTGCAGACGGAGTGTGTGTAAAACACATTACTAGCTGACCTCTGTTATAGCAGCGCGATATGATCGACAGAACCGCCGATGTAAATTCATCCGTCATTCATCTTCATTGTGTGGAGGTGAGTAACGGTTAACAAAAGACTACCTGAGGCTCATTTAACGTCAGCTATTTATCCAAACATTCAAAAGCAAATAGGCCATTTTGTCTTGCAAACATCCTCCTGATTAACAACCATGTAATAAGTTAGTTAAAGTTTAGCCAGGGCAATATCATAGGCATACAGGCTAATGTGATGGAGAAACGACAGCTGGATAGTGAAAATATTGCCCTCTTGTTTTTGCAGTCACAGAATATATAATGTCAATTAAAGCTATAAAAGATGTACATATAGGCTAGCTATGGAAGTCAGTGGCTATCAGTGTGTCACATTCTTCTAAATATTTTTATTTTGTTCAACAGAAAAAAAAAAACTCAAACAAAAATAATAGATTGAAAAGGGCTAGTTCACCCAAACATTTTAATTTACTCACCCTCAAGTGCTTCCATTTCTTTGTCTCTTTATTTTGTTGAACACTAACGAATAAAAGATGAAAAAAGATATTTTAAAGAAAGCTATAAACGTTAAATCATTGACTTCCAGAGTAGGAAAAGCAAACACCATGAAAGTCAATGGTTACAGGTTTCCTGCTTTCTTTAGTAGAAGAAAAAAAAGTCAAATGGGTTTGGAACAAGTAAAAGGTGAGTGAATTGTGACAGAATTTTCAGTTTTGAATTAACTATCCTTTTAAGGGTGAGTATATGGTGAATTTAGGGGGAAATCTACTTAATAATCTCATTATAATATATTTTATTTATTAAAGTACAATTATTACTATTATTTAATAAAAAGTGCCTTTTTTCCATTTGAGCCCCTGCCCCTTAAAAGGTCTCTGCACGTCCCTGTATAGGGGAATTGGGTAAGCTAAAATTGACCATAGTGTGTGTGTGTGAATGAGTGTGTATAGATGTTTCCTAATGATGGGTTGCAGCTGGAAGGGCATCCCCTGTGTAAAACATATGCTGGATAAGTTGGTGGTTCATTCCACTGTGGCAACCCCTGATTAATAAAGGGACTAATCCGAAAAGAAAATGAATGAATGAATGAATGAAAGAAGAGTTTCATGTCATTGATTCAAGAATTAATGACAACAAGAAATCTCGTTTCAGTTTTACAACAG
>LR812532.1:63874786-63899786 GCA_903798195.1 Danio kyathit | reverse complement strand
CTGGGAACGAGTGCAGGAAAAGAGGGAAAGAGAAGGAAGGAGCTGAAAGAGCGGTAAATCATTTTACTGAGACGCCCAGCAGGGCTGGAAATGCCACCCGTGATTTCTGTGTGTCAGCCAATCAGAGCGCGGCTCAGGAACACGCGTGTGTGTGTGTGTGTGTGTTTTCATGTTTAACAGCTCTTGGTCCATCACGGCTGACACCACTGAGGTGTGTGTGTGTGTGTGTGTGTGTGTGTGTGTGTGTGTGTGTGTGTGTGTGTGTGTGTGTGTGTGTGTGTGTGTGTGTGTGTGTGTGTGTGTGTGCGTGGCAAAACACACCAAGATGTCAAGAATGCAAATGACAAAGTTGAATGTGATCACAAAAGTTAATTTTTTTACCACTTGAGAGATCGGTGCAGCGCTTCACTGCATAATCACAGCCGCACACACCCGCGTCACAGCATACAGTATAGCCTACTGTAGCTTATTTTCTGTTAAATATTTCAACTTTTTTTACAGGTGAGAATTCAGTGAGGTCATGCCTTTATTGTTTACATTGAAACTGCTCATGAAAATCTTGTGCAAGAATCCAGTGAGAGTTTCAGCTTTAACAGTGCTGTACGTCTTTCACTCTTTATAAAGCATCAAAATACCAGATCTTAACTAATAAACGTGCTTACTTATTCTGCTTTAATAACAAGTGTGTTCCCTGTTGGAAGGTCTGTCTTTGTTTTGATCTCTGACTCCGCCCACTGGCAGTTTAGCCAATTATATTTCAGCACTCTGGGTTGCCAGATGGTGGAAAACGGCGTGTTTCATTTCGCTCATGAAGCTTCTAAATGTATGCGGAAACCAGAAATGTGACCTCAGGAGGACAGAAGCAGGCTTCGAAATGAGACGCAGATTCAGACTTATATAAATAGACATGATGCGGTTTATATTTTGCAGATAATACAGATATTACAAATGTAAACATTAGCTGAGCAGAATCATCAAAACACATCAAGTCAAACACGCCATTTGTTTTCATTTTGTCTGCAATACCCAGTTCAACCACTAGATTGATTATTCCTGCAGACTGCACCTTTAATTAAAAAGGTTTCTATGTTTATACTGTTAAACAGTTTGGCCATAATTATAATATTTTATGTACCGCTACAGAACCAAAACTGAGGCATGCAAAAGAGAAGTGTGCATTATTTTTAAAAACTCCAATTTTCTGGCCTGCATTACCTAGTTCACCCACTAGGTCAATATTTAATATATATATATAAAAATGAAGAGTTTGGTTGCAAAACGCGATAAATGCCATTTTTTGACATTTGGATTTTATTATTGGAAATCACTGTTCAGATGTACCTTTATGTGTGAATTGCTGCCATTAATAAAATTGAAGAATGTACATTTTATACCTATTTAAAATGTATTTTTTTACAAAACGCGATATCCGCCAGACCAGTGTCTTTACAAAGAGCAATATAACAGTTATAGACAGGGCTGGAGCAAACTGAACTGGAGCTCTAGGTAAAAGATGATCATGCCACCCTCAAACTGAAAGCGAGACGAGAGACGGGTGTGATTGCGCGTATAACAGCGAGGACCGGGGCGGTGGGGAGATTGAGGCGAGCTGTCAGTCACGTAGGCTACATCACTGATCAGCTGCTGTCTGTCAGTCAGGGAATCAAAGCTTCAGAGTCAAGCTATAACGTCATGGATTTCGATGTAGTTTTCTTAAAAGCAGGGCTCGACAAAAAGAATGGCAAATGCGATCTTAGAATCGAGAAGCAGCACGACTGACAAAGATAACTGTGTTCGCGCGAGCAGGTGAATACCGAATGAGAGGATGATCACTCGCGCCAAAAGCTGATGTAGGGCTGGACGATATGGCAACAATTTATATCACGATATATTTTTTTATTTCGGTCGATACGATATAATTCCAATATCGATATGGACAATATTAAAAAGACAGGAAAAAACTGCCAAGAATGCACACAATGGATGTCTGTACCTACAAATGTCTGCAAAGTGAATTTGCAAAGTCGATAATACCTCCAGACTCTTATAACCTTTTTTTTTTTAAATAAAAACAGCACAAAAATATTTGTTCACTTTTTATTTGTATTTAGCCTATACAAACAAGAAATGTGAAATAAACGATCAAATAAATAAAACTCTCAGACTCAGCTTATAATATCTAGACAGTTTGTGGGGGTTAGCTTGACCAACAGAAACTTTTATCAGTGTTTTTTTTTGTATATGCTGAATATTTAACAATCAAAATGATACCAAAATCTTACAATTATGACATCCACATCGTAAAAAAACATAGAAAAAGAATAATAATTATAATAATCAAAAATCATAAAGAGTAAAGGCTACATTAATATCTGCAGTAGAAGAGTTGTTTGAGTATATTCATAATTCTAATTGCTTTTCATCTTGAACGTCCTTTAAGGGTTTTATCTGTCTATTTATATTTGTGTATGTAATTACCTCATTAAATTGAGCGGTTTAACATAAATATCTCTTATATATTTTATATAGTCTCAGGGCTCGACAGTGCGACCATTTCGCTCGCATTTGCGACTAAAAATAGATGTGTGCGAACTGAAAAATTTATTTAGTCGCACATGTGCGACTTTTTTTTTTAATAAGCTTGAATGAGGACCTAATTCACTCAGCCACGGTGAAACAACTCTTCACACTAAGTTATGGTGCATTATGTTAGAAATCTATCGTCACTGTAGCACACACAGGCGCGATCAACAAAAGCACATCTCTAACGTCACTGGTTTATTTACGGTCTTTATATTGTTTTGAATAAGTTGCTGACCAACGCCAGGCACCGTATGGTGGCGGTGCCGCACATCGTGCGAGGCTCATAGAAAACGTTTACAATTCGGTCATGGCATATCGTGGTTTATTTAGTGTAAGACCCAATTCAACACCAGCGCTTCCACACATAGGACTTTACCTGGGCGGCCCGGTTCTGTGTTCGCGAGAAACTGAAAATACTCCGCCACAGACTCGCATGCTCTGCTGCTGCAGACTCACGGAGACGCGCTGGACACAAAACTACCTCTTCTGAGTTTGATAGTACCTTTAAGAATAGCGCGAGGACTTGAAAAGAAAAGCCTTTTACTAAATAGACGTACCCAGCTATACATCCT
This sequence comes from Danio kyathit, assembly GCA_903798195.1. Taxonomy (NCBI): domain Eukaryota; kingdom Metazoa; phylum Chordata; class Actinopteri; order Cypriniformes; family Danionidae; genus Danio; species Danio kyathit. The sequence continues at coordinate 63,896,631 of LR812532.1, read as the reverse complement.
CTTTTTCCCGAACATGTCCTCTTTTTGGGACTTAAAAATGCATTCGGTCGGGATTTCTAAATCGCCATAAATGTCCCGGAATCTGCTTTCGCTTTCTATAGCTGCGTTTTGCATTACTTTATATGCACACTTTAGCCCGTTGCGTATCAATCTCTCAGCAGCAGAGAGCGAGCAGATTTGACCTGTTAGTGGTGGACATGGATAGTAAGAGTGTCATGCAAAAGGTGTTAAATGCTTAACATTTTAGTTTTTAATTGTCTGTTAAATGCGAATAAGAAATCATTCTGTTGCTGAAGGTTATTAAAGTTTAATAGAAAGGATGATATTACTTTTGGGCAGAAGGAAAATTTAATTCATAGAGGCATTCCTATATTAGGCCTACGCTCTTCTTTAAAAAGCCCAGAAAGATAAAGTGCTCAGATAAACAGTGTCAGCTTTGCACATGAGGTTGTATTTGTGTCTTTCTTTACATTGTCTTATTTTTCCCATGTGGGAAGTATAGGGTGGAATCGGTGGAATAAATTATGCAAATAATATAAATTTTGATAAAATTATTCTCAAAAGTCACAATATTTTATGTGCTGTGAAGAAAATGTGTTTCAATATAGCTACGGCAAGTATATTTATATTTAAGATAATATGTACAATATATATATTATTGTAAAAATAATAATGTTTTGTTTGGGAGCATTGATACAGCCATAATTTTCTTATGATACAAACACTGATTAAATAGCTCTGGTCATGTGAATGTATGCACTAACCATACTGCACATTTTTATTAACTTAATAACTTATTAATAATTCTCTATTTCTGCTGCCCAGTGTGAAAGATTTTTCAGCTCGAAACTGGATCAAAAATTGAACAAAAAGCTGCCTACTGTAGGCATGTCTACCACTGAAGACTTGATTCAGATCACTTTAGAGAGGCCTTTAATCATTCATTCATTTTCTTTTCTGCTTAGTCCCTTTATTAATGTGGAATCGCCACAGCGGAATGAACCGCCAACTTATCCAGCATATGCTTTACGCAGCGGATGCCCTTCTAACTGCAACCCATCACTGGAAAGCAACCATACACACTCATTCACAGACATACACTATGGACAATTTAGCTTACCCAGTTCCCCTATGGCGCATGTGTTTGCACTGTGGGGGAAACTGGAGCACCCGGAGGAAACCCACGCGAACACGGAGAGAACATGCAAACTCCACACAGAAATGCCAACTGGCCCAGCCGAGGTTTGAACCAGCGACCTTCTTGCTGTGAGGCAACAGCACTACCTACTGTGCCACCGCATCGCCTAAAGAGGCCTTCATTATTCATTAGAGCAATTTGATCCCAGTCCTGCTGTGGACCGCTAGCTAAACTCCATACAGCTTAATTTATAAATAATTATTAAACACTATTTAAGCTGTTGTTACAGTAAAATAAAACCTATATTGGACTTATTGTATTCAAATGAATGACATCGCTTTGCTTCTAAAGATCTCCTCGCGCACATTAATTAAGCAAAAACACTATTTATTTTATATATTTTCACTGCGCTCCTAAAATTCTTTAATGTGCTCCTAAATTTTTAACTTAGGAGCGCATGTGCTACTCCTGAAAAAAGTTAGCGTCAAGCCCTGAGTCTATTTATATAGACTAATATTTTATATAACACGTTTTCATTATTGAACAGATTTAATAGCTCTATTGATCACATTCTTTCTACTTCATCAGCTTTGCAATAACCTGATTCCTGATCAATATGTTTGTGAGTTTTATTTTGTAAGTGCGCGAGTGCTATATGCCAGCATGCAGCGAGTTTGTGTATGTGAGTGTTCATTTTGGTGTTTATGCAAGGATGGAGTTTGTTTGTGCCTGTGTTAATGTGGGAGTATATGCAAGGATCGGCGAGTTTATATGCATATGTGGGTGTATGCATGCGTCAAGTTTATATGTATATGCACAAGTTTCATACATGTTTTGAACATTCAATAGTATAGGTGTATATGCGAGTGATTTATAGGTGTATATGCACGTGTTGATAAGTTTGATTTAAATCCTACACGGAGCCTCATAGCCATCTGTGTTTGCTTCATTGCCTTCTCTTCTGACACCGCTGGTTTCAGTGTCGGGGAGGTGGATGGTGGTGATGGTGAGGCCACCGGTTGGCTTAAACTTTTATGTTGCCTCATCTTCTGACTCTCAGTATGTTTTATCGGGTGGAACTGCTTCAAATGCTGAAACAGGTTTGATGTGTTGCCGCCGCTAGTCAGCTACATTCTCTGGCACACTTTGCAGAACACTGAAACTAAGTTTATCGAAACTTAAAAAGCCGAACCACTTCTACACCACTGCATTAGTCTTTCCTCTGTTATCAACTATTTTGTCTGCATTCTTACTTGTGGAAGCTTGTTCATTCGCATCTGTATTCAGAGCACTCATTTTGTAGCTAAAACTTTCTGCGGCGCAGCTTAACCACCTGCTGTGCTGAGCGCTGGCAGCGTGTCTGTGTTGTTCATCATCACGTAAGTGACATCAGATCACGCTCTTTCTGACGGCTGAGCACTGAACGTCATTCAGTGACAAGTGATACATGTATAAGATCTTATATAAATAATAATATATATATTTATATATATGCAAATTTATATTGAAATATCGGAAATGGGTTTAAAAATCATATCACCATTATTGAAAAAAAATCTATTGCGATTATATATTGATATCCAATTATTGTCCAGCCCTAAGCTGATGTGATGCGCGCTCCTGTTTCCTTGCATGAAGCTGTGCCTGGAAACGCAACTGGTGTGATCGAATAATCTTACTTATCAAAGCAAACATTGATTCACTAGCTTTTCTGAATGGGGTTACAGTAGAATATAGCCCAAGGTGGATATATAGCATTTGCAAACAAAAAAAGTTATGCTATGTTGTGTTGTGTACATTCTGGCCAAAACTAACTCAGAATCTTATTATTATTAATCAATCTTTGTATATTTTATTCCATATATTTATGATGTATTGTTTTTTTAACCAATTTAAGATGTTTGACAATGTTAAGATAAATATGTTGCATTTCAGCATGGTTTTTGACTATTTATGGACATAAAATTTAATAAAAAATATCCTGGATTTGAAGAATATTGTGTTCCTGGCCTTCACTGAGCTCAAGTAATAGTTTAATGAACACAAATTGTGAATGAACTTGACTGTTGATGTCTTGCATAATAATGTCAAATAACCAACATTTCTCAAAATGGATATATCTCGTTTTGCAATGAAACTCTTCATATATATATTAGGTAATACCTTTACTGTATACAGCACCTTTAAAAATGTCCGTAATGTCCCTTTCTTCAAGCATTTTTCTTCGCAAAGTTCACAATGTTGTAAGTGTCCATCTGACATGCAGCGCTTTCAGTGCTGAGAATCAAACGAAACAAAACGAATCACAGTGAAACTAAAACCTAGCCGCAAAATAGATGATCTAGTCATTAACCGTGAAAACAGTTTAAAATAGGCTATTCTTTTATTTTTGGTCATGCAGGTCATGATAAGACATTATTCTGAATTATTATTTGTTTAACAACAATGGTTTGCCTTTCAAGAGAGAGCGATCAAACAAATAGGAGGCTTTTTGAGGCTCAGTCTGTCACGCTGTTCTCATTTTATATTTAGTGAGTGTTTCGTATTAGGATCTGTTCATGTATGAACTGCTTAAGTGAAACATATTTCATGTGTATTTCAATTCAATAATATATCATAGTATCTTTATTGGTCATTTTATTTTTTGTTGGTCATTAAACCAAAATGAACAGTCGAATATATGATTGGTTAACAAATGTCAGTTGTCTTAAGAAAATTCCTGAAATGAATAATTCAGACCTCAATGCCACTGTTCACCCTATGTTTCATTTTACAGTAATGAAAATGCAGTTCAATTGTCGTCGCACGGTTACACTACTGTACCCTAAGTAACTCATCATGCAGACAGCGCCCTCGAGTGGATTTTTTCATCTGAAATGTACAACGAAATGTACCCTAAGTAATCTATTTAAGATTCACAAAAATATAGACAGCGCCCTCACATTTATTTGTCATCTGAAACGTACAACAAAATTTGCAAAAACATAGACAGCGCCCTCTAGTGGATTTATGATCTAAAATGTACAACGAAACATACCCAAAGTATTGTATTTAAGATTCGCAAAAACATACAGCGCCCTCTAGTGTATTTGTCATCTGAAACGTACCTTCAGTAACGTATTTAGGATTCACAAAAACATAGACAGCGCCCTCTAGTGGATTTATGATCTAAAATGTACAACGAAACATACCCAAAGTATTGTATTTAAGATTTGCAAAAACATAGACAGCGCCCTCTAGTGGATTTGTCATCTGAAACGTACACAAAACTTACCCAATGTATTTAAGATTCGCAAAAACATAGACAGCGCCCTCTAGTGGATTTGTCATCTGAAACGTACCTTCAGTAACGTATTTAGGATTCACAAAAATGTAGACAGCGCCCTCTAGTGGATTTGTCATCTGAAATGTACAACAAAACCACTATGTTATCCACGATTTAATATTTTACAATCACAGAAATACTGATAAATGTCATTGTCGTCTTCTGGTTAGACTACTATCATGCTCTTTTATTTTTAATAAATTGCAATATGTGCATTAGGATTTTAACTGAAACAAGAATTAGCGGCCACATTACTATTAATTAATTTAACTGTTATCCAATGACTTGCCTAATTAATCTAGTTAACCTAATTAACCTACAGTTAAGCCTTTAAAATGCACTTTAGGCTGAATACTAATAAAATATCTAGTCTAATATTATGTGTGTCATCATGGCAAAGAGAAATCAGTTATACGAAATTAGTTACTAAAAGTATTATGATTAGAAATGTGTTGAAAACAATCTCTCCGTTAAACAGCACTTGGAAATATATTTTAATATAATTTAAATCATTTCGTCTTCAACTGTAAATATACATATATGATAGTAATAGTAATAATAATAATAATAATAATAATAATAATACAAATTGTGTCACCCATGAAAGTGTTTTGGGGTCATTTTCTTCCTCTTCGTCATCCATTCTTCCATCATAACTGTTGTATCCGCTCACCTGCGCTATAATGATGACTATAATGAAGTCAGCTCAAAATAGTGATGGAGGAAAAATGTTAAATTTAGCTTGTTAACTTCATGTTTCTAGGTCATCCTTACCTGAGATTGACAATGAAACTTTTGTGGTGTCAGCCTAGATCCCTGACAATTAAGTTACGACAGCTCCGGCTCTTTTTTTTTTCTTCCTTTGAAGGGACATTGGCCTGAAGCGAGCAGTACTTAAATGACTCTTTCTAAAGCGATATATCTGGGCCAGCCGTACGCACATGCAGTCTTTGTGGCTGTAATCCAGCTGCTTTAGTGAGAGGTCGGCGGGCGTCCCGTGTTGAGGATTGTGTCCTGGAGCAGCAGTCATTAAACACAGAGGAACAGAGTCACCCCTGAACAACAGCGCAGGTCCTCGAGGACCAACACACACTCATTGAAAAAACATGCCTCAGCCTACATTTTTGAGCCAAGAACATTTCAATATACATTTGACTGCGGTTTCTGGGTTAAATGAACACTAGGGGGCAGTATGACTCCGACAACTTATTGTTTCGCGCTAATGATATTTACAGGCACATATAATCGATGAATAAAGGATTATTTTTATGCTGTTCTTTGCACAACACCTTATAAAAACCATAATATATAGGAATCCTTAACAATGTTTATAAGTAGTAATCGAATATGTTTGCTCATCAACTTTTTTCTTTTTATATGGACAACTTTTCTACCATGATCAATTGGTTATGTTTTATTTTAAGGTGACGTAGTCGCACTGTAACTATTAAATTAACTACTGAGAAATATTAATTACATACTATATTTTTAGTTAGAATTTGGGTTAGGATTAGGGTTAGGTGCAGGGGCGGACTGGCCATTGGGAGCACCGGGACATTTCCCGGTGGCCTGACGGTCAATCTGGCCTGCCGCAACCAACACCCTACCCGCTAGAGCAACAACAGCCCCGCTGCCAAGGCAACCGCAGTCAGCCAGCCAGCTTCGCTCATGTTTTCACGCGCGTGTCGTGCTGTTGTTCGCGTCCTCGCAGCCGTCTGTCTCTCCCTCCCGCGCGGCGCGAGCTGCGAGACGGGCGCGTGACAGCGAGAGAGAGGGAGAAAGATAGAGCGCGCGCGAGGAGAGGAGGCTCGACAGGCGGAGGTGTGTGCAACCAACTTAACCTTATAGATCGCTTCAGAAGTGGCCTGAATGACAGGCACTTTGGCCCGCGCCCCCATCCAACACCCCCCCCTCAACCTTTATTTTGAGAATTGTTTATTAATTTCTAGACAGTCTAAAGTTTTCACACATTTCCTTGGTATTTTTTTAGCTTTGCTTTTAAACTGTATAACTTTGGTCAGATGTTTTGGGTCTCCTTCCACAAGCTTCTCACAATAGTTTGCAGGAATTTTGGCCCATTCCTCCTGACAGAATTGGTGTAACTGAGTCAGATTTGTAGGCTGTCTTGCTCACACAAGCTTTTTCAACTCTGCCCACAAATTTTCTATAGGATTGAACTCAGGGCTTTGTGATGGCCACTCCAAAACATTCACTCTGTTGTCCTTAAAGCACATGTTAACTAATTTGGCAGTATGCTTAGGGTCATGGTCTGCTTGGAAGACCCATTTGTGGCCAAGTTTTAATTTCCTGGCTGATGTTTTGAAATGTTGCTTCAGTATTTCTACATAATGTTCTTTCTTCATGATGCCATCTATGCTGTGAAGTGGACCAGTCCCTCCTGCAGCAAAACAGCCCCACAACATGATGCTGCCGCCCCCATACTTCACAGTTGGGATGGTGTTACTAGGCTTGTAAGCTTTCCCCTTTGTCCTCCAAATGTGACACTGGTCATTATGGCCAAACAGTTCAATCTTAGCTCCATCAGACCACAGGACATGTCTCCGAACATTAGTCTTTCTCCCAGTGTAATTTAGCTAATTGTAATCTGGCTTTTGTGTTGATTCTGGCTTGTTGATTTTCTCATGTTGTCCCACAAGGAAGCAGTGTGTTTGAGCTTTTCCTTCAATACTATTCTACAGTTGTGCCTCCAATTAACTCAAATGTTGTCAATTAGCCAATCAGAAACTTCCAAAACCTTGACGCCATCATCTGAGCTTTTTCAGAGGCAGAATAATCTTATTGTATGTAAACTTGACTTTCAAGAAGAGTTATAACAATTTCTCTAACAATATCTCTCTCATTATTCTGCTGTTAAGCAGAACAGAAACAAATGTGATCATCCTGACTCACCTACAAGAGGAAAAGTTATTCACATTAACATCTGACTTTATTTAAATGGTGATGAGCCTTTATACAGTGTATGGAAACTTCTGCTTTCAACTGTATAATTTATTGTAATTGCTATAAGTAAGTGCATGAAATGTGTAACTACGTCACCTAAAATGAATGTGATACAGATCAGTTTGGCACAACAAAACATACACTAAGTATTGTATTCTAGATACGCGAACATGTAGACAGTGCCCTCTAGTGGATTTGTCATCTGAAACGTACAACAGAACATACACTAACTAACATATTTCAGAAATGAAAAAAAATTATACAGCACCATCTACTGGATTATCATTGTTCAACAAAATGAAATATTCAACAAAACATGCGGTATGTAACGTATTTCAAATTTGCACAAATGTAGGAAGCAACATCTAGTGGATTGTCCTTTTAAAACATGCAACCAAATGTTCGCTAATTAATATATTTTAGATTCCTTAAAATGTAGACAGCACCCTCTAGTGGATTTGACATCTGAAATGTACAGCAAAACATATGCATAGTAAAATATTTCAGATTTGCAAAAACGCAGGCTGAGGCATGTATTTTCAATGATACTCAAAATTAAAGAAAGGAAGGAAGGTTTGGAAAGACTTGACAACTGAATAATTTTAGATTTGCAAATTTTTTAGAACGCCCTCTAGTGGATTTGTCATCTGAAACCATAAACAAAATCTACCCTAATAATGTATTTCAGATAACAAAAATGTGGACAGCGCCCTCTAGTGGATCTGTCATCTGAAACGTACAAGAAAATAAGCGCTAATGAACGTATTTCAGATTTTTTTAATTGAAAAATAGTCTTCTAGTGGATTTGTCATCTGAAATAGACAACAAAAAATACACCAAGCAGCATTTCATATTTGCAAAATTATAGACATGTATTTTGAATGAAACAGAGTTATTACTGACAGAGACTTTGCTCAAAATGACAGAAAGAAAGAAACATTTAAAAGGACACGACGACTGAATCATTTTTAGGGTGAACTATTCCTATAAGCAACATGTCTCCCGTGCCATCTCGCATGCTTTTGCTTCATATAACGAGGAAGAATGTGGTTTTGTGCAGCAGAGTTGTGTATGTCGAAGTGTTCTCAGCGTGGAGCTGTTTTCTCAGTGCGTTTGGGTGGTTTGTTTCTTCCCACCAGAACATTTCTCAGACATTGATTGATGGTGTGTTTTCAAAATCTCTCATTTTTTATATAGACTAGACCCCTTCTGAATCCCACACTTTATAAGCTCATATTTTGAATCTTTATTTGCTGATTTAGTTCTGGTTTTGGCCGGAGTTGTTTAAAGGAAGTCTTCAGGTCTTCATTTTCTCACCCGTGTGTTGTTTCTGACCTGTAGACTCTGTTATTTTTCCTTTGGAAAACATAAGGAGAAATGGAGGATCGTCACCAGTTCTCTTGATATAATAACAGTTTATAGTGACCCGCAGCTGTCAAACACATTATACTCTCTAAAAACACTGGCTCGCTTCTATTTTGGGTCAAATATGAATGTTGGGTTTGATTTTTAAGCCCGCTGTTGTCCACATCTGACACAAAAGTGGAGAGTAAATGTGAAAAACAAATAATAATATTAAATTATTCATTATAGTATTAATTAATCAAATAAAGGCGGTGCAGTGGTTAGCACAGTGGCCTGACAGCAAGAAGGTCTCTGGTTTGAGTCCCGGCTGGGTCAGTTGGTGTTTCTGTGTGGAGTTTGCATGTTCTCCTCGTGTTGGCGTGGGTTTCCTCCGGGTGCTCCGGTTTCCCCCACAGTCCAAACACATGCGCTATAGGGGAACTGATCAACTAAATTGGCCGTAGTGTAAGAGTGTGTGTGTGTGTGTGTGTGTGTGTGTGTATGAGTGTGTATGGATGTTTCCCAGTACTAGATTGCAGCTGGAAGGACATCCACTGTGTAAAACATATGCTGGAATAGTTGGTGGTTCATTCCACTGTGGTGACCCCCTGATAAATAAGGGAATAAGCTGAAGGAAAAGGAATGAATGAATAATCAAATAACATCAATCATATGGGGCAGAGGGATTCATGGCTGGAGAATACTGAACATTCTTCTCAATATGCAGTACAGAAGGTTATTAGAGGATCACGTCTGTAAAATGTTCTGATTAGTAAATATTGGATGTTTTTAGAAACAGCATTTCATCATTAAGCCATCGTGACTGGTTAGGTGGCATTAAGTTTCCACACTCAGAGGATTTTTACATTGTTTATTATTATTAATAACTCATTGTGACGTTTGCTTATATTCAATTCAGTTCACCTTTACTTGTATAGCGCTTTTATAATGTAGATTGTGTCAAAGCAGCTTCACATAGAAGATTATAGTGAACTGAAACAGTGTCAGTCCAGTGTTCAGAGTTTAAGTTCAGTTCAGTTCAGTGTGGGTTAATAATCACTACTGTGAGTCCAAACACTGAAGATTAATCCATCCATGCACTAATATATTGTTTTATTTACAAATGTGAAAGAAATTGTCGGCGCCAGTAGTGTAGTGGTTAGTGCATCGACACATGCACTCCGGTGCTCACGGCTTCCGCCTCGCGGTCCTATGCCGATCCTTCCCCTCTCTCTGCTCACCATGCTTTCCTGTCAATACTCTCAACTGTCCTATTAAATAAAGGTGAAAACCCCAAAAAAATAATTATTAAAAAAAAAAAAAAAAAAAAAGTGAGAGAAATTATTTGTGAGCAACATTTAGATTAATTGCAAGTTGTACAGTCAGTGATGTGCAGCTAAACTGACCTTTAATGTAGTGTTTTATTTTTATTTATTTATTATTTTATTTATTTATTTATTATTTTCTTTCTTTCTTTCTTTTTTTCTTTCTTTTTCTTTCACTATTTTGTTCATTTATTTATGTATTATTTTATTTATTTATTATTTATTTATTTATTCAATATTTTATTTATTCATTTATTTATTATTTTCTTTCTTTCTTTTTTCTTTCTTTCTTTCTTACATTATTTTGTTCATTTATTTATGTATTATTTTATTTATTATTTTATTTATTATTTTATTTATTTATTATTTTATTTATTCATTATTTTATTTATTCATTTATGTATTATTTTATTGATTTATTCATTATTTTATTATTTATGTATTATTTTATTTTAATTTATTAATTTATTTGATTTATTCATTTATTATTTTATTTATTTATTTATGTATTATTTTATTTATTTATTTTATTTATTTATTTATTCATTATTTTATTAATTTATTTATGTATTATTTCATTATTTTGTTTATTTATGTATTATTTTATTTGTTTATTCATGTATTATTTTGTTTATCGATTGATTTATTGATTTATTGATTTATTTATTTATTTATTTATTCATTATTTTATTCATTTATGTATTATTTCATTATTTTGTTTATTTATGTATTATTTTATTTATTTATTTTATTTATTTATTTATTCATTATTTTATTCATTTATTTATGTATTATTTCATTATTTTGTTTATTTATGTATTATTTTATTTGTTTATTCATGTATTATTTTGTTTATCGATTGATTTATTTATTTATTTATTTATTTATTTATTTATTTATTTATTTATTTATTAAGCACTGTGGTCAATGATAATTGTTTATATAATTGCTATATAAATGCTATAAAATGAATGAATCACACACACACACGCACACGCACACGCACACACACTGCTGTTCTCACACTTTTAAACACTTGCAGACACTGAGTTTAAATGTGGGTCATGTCTAGATGGTCTCTGTGTGTGTGTGTGTGTGTGTGTGCATGTGAGTCTGTGTGTGTGTGTGTGTGTTCATGTGAATGTATGTATGCATCCGTGTACATAAGTGTATGCTTGAGTATGTGGTGTGTGTATATATATGTATATTTGTGTTCATGCCTATGTTTGTGAATCTATGCATGTATGTGTGTGTGTGTGAGAGTATGTGTGTGTGTGTGTGTACATGTGTGTGTTCATGTGTATGTATGTATGCGTCCGTGCACATAAGTGTGTGTATGTGTACATGTGTATGTAGGTATGCGTCCGTGCACATAAGTGTGTGTGTGTGTGTGTGTGTGTGTGTGTGTGTGTGTGTGTGTGTGTGTGTGTGTGTGTGTGTGTGAGTCCTCACTGCAGCAGCTCTGCGTCTCTCCGTGTGCTGGTTTCTGCTTCACCTTCAGCACAGGTGAGCCTTTAATGACTCTATTGCTCAGAGGTCAGCAGCACTGGACACACACACACACACACACTCATTACTTTCATTAAAATATCTGTGTGTCCATCATGTTTTCTGGGTTTATTTATTTTCAGATCTCCTGTTTTTACATGCAACATAAGCCGTTAATGATCACACACACACACACTCTCTCTCTCTCTCTCTCTCTGGCAGCGGTGTGTGTGTGTGTGTGTGTGTTGTCCAGGGTTTTGCGGCCCTCCGCAGTCAGTCAGTCCCTGATGCAGTAATTATAATCATGTAAGCAGATGAAGTTGTTTGGCTCTCAGCGAGTTCTGCTGAAGGCCGAAAGCTACAGAATAATCATCAGTCTGCCGTTCTGCATCTCATTCACACACACTGACTCCATCAGGAGCTCACAGAGACGCTCCACAGGTCAGCAGAACACACACATATGGGAGACGTTTAGGACGAAACACTTGTGTGACACTATAACACTTGTGCATACAAATATATGGTTGCTCCTATACAGTTCAAGTCAGAATTATTCGCCCCCCTGTTTATTTTTTCCCCAATTTCTGTTCAACAGAGAGCAGATTTCTTCAACACATTTCTGATCATAATAGTTTTAATAACTCATCTCTAATAACTGATTTATTTTCTCTTTGTCATGATGACAGTAAATAATATTAGACTAGATATTCTTCAAGACACTTCTATACAGCTTAAAGTGACATTTAAAGGCTTCACTAGGGTAATTAGGGTAACTAGGCAGGTTAGGGGAATTAGGCAAGTTATTGTATAATAATGGTTTGTTCTGTAGACTATCGAGAAAATATATAGCTTAAAGGGGCTAATAATATTGACCTTAAAATGGTGTTTAAAAAATTAAAAACTGCTTTTATTCTAGCCGAAATAAAACAAATAAGACTTTCTCCAGAAGAAAAAATATTATCAGACATACTGTGAAAATTTCCTTGCTCTGATAAACATCATTTGGGAAATATTTAAAAAAGAAAGAAAATTAAAAGGTGGGTGAATAATTCTGACTTACACTGTATATCTGGAGCGTGTTTACGTGGGACACTGAGCACTTGCACGTACAAACATGTTTGCTCACATATATATACAGCTCAAGTATATATAGAGCATCCTTAAATACTATGTGAGGCAGTTTAAGAAAAAAAAACACTGAGAATGCGTCCGTACACATCATATTCCACTGTCTGCACTGCTGGAGCTGCATGTGTGTACTGAAGCACTAAATGAATGTCAGTGTGAGTGGATGTTTCCATGAGTATGAACATGAAGCACATTTGTGAGGGTGAAACTGGACAGAGGTGTGTATTTAAGGACTCCTATATATACTCTCTCTACATTATGCATTTATGATTTAATTAATATTTAGATATAGTTTGAAAACCCTTTACTCACCAAGATGAGGCTTTGTAAACGTGTTTTTGTGGAGGAACGTTTTATAAATCCACTGGAGCTTTAGCATGTTTTGGTATCTTCCACCAGCCAAGAGCATCCATTCCATTTTCCTCCCACTCCGCAAATTCACTCTTTTTGACTTCATTCATTCATTCATTCATTTTTGTTTGCATGATTTGATTAATATCCTCGTATCCAAACACTTTATAAATAATAATATAAAATATTAAAATTATAATATACTCCTCCGTTATTTATTGTTTTTAGAAAATATCTGAAATCTTTTTTTTCAGATAGGCCTTTGTAAAATAAAGTTCAAAATGGCTTAAAACGATTTATTCATTCATTCATTCATTCATTTTCGGCTTAGTCCCTTTATTAATCTGGGGTCGCCACAGTGGAATGAACCACCAACTTATCCAGCATATGTTTTACACAGCGGATGCCCTTCCAGCTGCAACCCAGTACTGGGAAAGCTGTTTTTGACTTCTCCGTCATTATTTGTTTCACCTTTGCAGGGGTGGGCTTTGATGTTGTTTTGAGTTGATTACTTTCTCGTGATGATTAATTTCATTTTTAAATTTCACCACGTTATATAAAAACATAAACACTTGTTTGATGTCATAGAAAACATTTTTATCTGCAGTTTTTCCCAAAACGATTGTAAAAAAATTTGATTACTATCCTCGTATCCAAACACTTTATAAATAATAATATAAAATAATACAATTATAATATACTCCTCCGTTGTTTATTGTTTTTAGAAAATATCTAAATCTCTTTTTTCAGATAGGCCTTTGTAAAATTAAAGTTCAAAATGGCTTAAAATGGTTTATTCATTCATTCATTTTCTTTTCAGCTTAGTCCCTTTATTAATCAGGGGTCGCTACAGTGGAATGAACCGCCAACTTATCCAGCACATGTTTTACACAGCGGATGCCCTTCCAGCTGCAACCCATCACTGGGAAATAAAACGGTTTAATTAATTAATATTATACTGTATATTCCTAAATCATTAAAGCTTTTGTTTGTTTTATATTGGTTTATTTAATGTTTTTATTATGTCTGATATTTGTAATTCTTTAAATGATTTTAGTATAGCTCAGGCGATTTTATCTAGATCTATGAAATTGTGTTGAGCCCTAAAAGGTGGACACGTAACTTGTAAAGTTTTATGTCTTTCTGTTGTGTTCATATGTGAATACAAATATGTATTCATTATTCATTCATTCATTTTCATTTCGGCTTAGTCCCTTTATTAATCTGGGGTCGCCACAGCGGAATGAACCGCCATATGTATTCATTATCTCCAAAATAAAGAAAGAAACCCAACCGCTCAAGGCATCGACGGAGCTGAATCGAGCGCTCTTTTGCCCGGTCTCACACACACAAATACATGCATCTAAACACGCATGACAACTGAGTCCATGGAAAAGCAGTTGTTCCTTGCGCCACCTGGTGGCTATTGCATAAAGCACAGAAATGGTTTTTTTTATTTTTTTTTTTTATATATAATAAAAAGGCGGCCTTTGCAGCTGCAGTACTACGCGTGACTGCGCGTGACAAATTGCAGTACTGCGTGTGAAGAAATGCGCGTTCTCAGTAGCCACATCTGTGTATGCTGGATATAAAACAACACACAGTTGAAGTCAGAATTATTCGCCCCCCTTTGAATTTGAATTATTATTTATTTTACAAAAACAAATTCAGGAATTTTTCACAGTATTTCCTCTAATATTTTTTCTTCTGGAGAAAGTCTGATTTGTTTTGTTTCGGCTAGAATAAAAGCAGTTTTTAATAGTTTTAAAGCCATTTTAAGGTCAATATTATTAGCCCCCTTCAGCAATATTAGTTTGGGATAGTCTCCAGAACAAACCACTGTTATACAATGACTTGCCTAATTACCCTAACTTTACCCTAATTAACCTAGTTAAGCCTTTAAATGTCACTTTAAGCTGTATAGAAGTGTCTTGAAGAATATCTAGTCTAATATTATTTACTGTCATCATGACAAAGAGAAAATAAATCAGTTATTAGAGATGAGTTATTAAAACTAATATGATTAGAAATGTGTTGAAAATTCAGAAATTGGGGAAAAAATAAACAGAGGGGCTCACAAATCTGACTTCAACTGTACCCAAAGTCAAACTGACCCAGCCGGGACTCGAACCAGCAACCTTCGATTATTATTATTATAATAACTTTTTTGCTTCTACATTAGTTAATAGTAATAAGTGAAGTATTAATGAAGTCCTTTCATAGTTACTTGTTAACAACAGACCATTATTCTCAGGTTTTACTGGCATATATCGACTGAAAATATGATTTACCAAACTGTATTGTGCATAAACCATATAAACATGAAGATATTAGTCAACACCCAACACTATAGTCAGACAAACAGCAACACTCAGATTAATTTCAGAGTCATCTGGAGGTGTGTTTTATGTGTGTTTGGAGATGATGAACACACTTTTGTCTTTCCAAGTGAAGCCATCAATAATAATTCTTATCTGCGATGTATTGTTTGGCCGCAGATTCTTGAGTTATCGCAGCGTCCCGTAATATTCCCCCGATGATTGAAGGGGAAGTGTCCCACCGTCTGATTTATGAACGTTAATTGTGGTGCATGAAGAATATAAAATGGATTGCATTGCGGGGGAAAAGGGGATTTCTTTTATTTTTTGCATGTTAAAAAAATGCAAACTGAACATCTGGAAAAGCTATTGAAATACAAGCCAAATTCTTGTCCTGGGAGTAAAGCAAAAGCAGCGCTGAATTTGAGCGAGCCGGACTCTGGAGATTACAAACTATTTTCCCCTGTCAGGCAGACCGCAGGCCCTGCAGTCCCCGGGGCCCGGACCCGCAGCGACCCCTGCTCCACATTTCCTCCTCAGCTTTGCGCTGTTCCAGAGCAAGACGTATTTGTGCTTGATATTAAACCAGCATACAATGTGACATAAATCATCAATGAAGCAGCCTTCAGGTTTGAAACTTTTTTTTTTTTTCTGCGCGAGAAAGCAGGAGAAAAGCGTGTGGATTTTGAGTGTTTTAGTCTGAAGTGAAACCCACCTGTGCTCCCAGCAGAAATCATCCATGAAATGCTCGGTGTGACCCTGAGAATGTGGCTGATCAGCTTAAATATATATCTTTCTTTTTTGTTGAAGTATTTAAAAAATAATTACAATTTCAGAGTGATGTGTAATAATAATAGTTTTAATAACTAATATCTAAAGTATTAAACTGCATAAATAAATGCATGCATTGTTGAAAATAATTTTATGCAGAGTTGAAGTAAATTTGCATGCAAAGTGTCACACATTGAAATAGTTTGTATATTTCAAATGCCTTCAAATCTGAAGCCTTTTTCTGCAAGGGAGGAGAAAAGTATGTGGATTTTGAGTGTTTTTAAAAAAAATGTATAAATTATTTAATTGCATAATTAAATGTACGCATTGTTGAAAATAATTTTATTCATAATTGATCTAAATTTGCTTGCAAAATGATCCTCCTTCACACACCTCACTGCATTTGGACTTTGTATTGAAATAGTTTGGATATTTTGAATGCTTTTTTTTCTGCAAGAAAGGAGAAAAGCATGTGGATATTGAGTGTTTTAGTGTTTATTTTATGTAAATTATTTAATTGGATAATTAAATGTATGCAATGTTGAAAATAATTTTATTTAAAATTGATCTAAATTTTCATGCAAAATGATCCTCTTTAATTCACACACCTGCGTTTGGACTTGAAATAGTTTGTATATTTCGAATGCAATTTTACCACAAAATGTCAGAAGTATTATTTTATTTTATTAAATTTAATTAATAACTATTTTAAATGTGGAATTATTTAATTGTGTGCATCAATGCAAAACTATCCGTTCACACTAATGAGTGCAGTGTGACATAAATCACGATTTTAAAGGCTTTTTTTCTGCAAGAAAGGACAAAAGCATGTGGATTTTGAGTGTTTTAGTGTTAAAAATGTAAATGATTTAATTGCTTAATTAAATGTATGCATTGTTGAAAATATTTGTATGCAAAATTGATTTAAATTTGCTGGCAATTTAATTAAATCCAGTTCATCTTTATTTCTAAAGCGCTTTTACAATGTAGATTGTGTCAAAGCAGCTTCACATAGAAGATGCAAAATGATCCTCCTTAAATCACACACCTGCATTTGGACTTTGGATTAAAATAGTTTGGATAATTTTAATTCAATTTTACCACAAAATGTTAGAAGTATTATTTTATTTTCATTAAATTTAATTAATAAATATTTTTAATTTGGAATTATTTAATTGTGTGCATCAATGCAAAGCGATCCGTTCACACTAATGAGTGCAGTGTAACAAATCTCGAATGAAGCAGCCGGTTTTTTTCTGCAAGAAAGGAGAAAAGCATGTGGATTTTGAGTGTTTGACTGTTTTTTTATGTAAATTATTTAATTGCATAATATAATATATGCATTGTTGAAAAGACTCAAAATGTTAAGCGATCCCTCACGTTTCTGCAAAAATGAAAGATGCATAGTGTTACTGATTGACAGGGCAGTCAGAATCTGCTGATTTGTATCTGTTATATATTTCTCCACAAATGTATGCAGAGTGATTTTGAGAGTAAACCATTAAAACACTTTTATTGAAGGCGTCCAATGCAAATCCAATAGAAACACCAGTTTGGTAATGAAAGTTACAGCAGGTCTCTCATAGTACATAAACTAAACTGCAGAAAATATCAGCAACCCCTGCTCCACATTTCCTCCTCAGCTTTGCGCTGTTCCAGAGCAAGACGCATTTATAGACGCATCTATAATAATAATAACTTATGATTTTTTTTTCAGAAATAGTTTTTTTGTGCAATAGATTTTTAAACATAATAGTTACTAATTTCTAAAGTATTAAATTGCATAAATAAATGCATGCTTCTATCTAATGCATGTATCTACATTTGCATGCAAAAGATCCTCCTTCACACACACATCAGTGCATTTGGCTTAGATTTAGACTTTGGAGTGAAACAGTTTATATATTTCAAATGCAATTTTACTACAAGATGTCAGAAGCATCATTTTACTTTCATTAAGTTTACTTATTGACTATTTTTTAATTTGTAATTATTTAATTGCATAATGAAATGTGTGCATTGTTAAAAAGATGTGATGCAAAATGATCCATTCACACAAATCAGTGCAATGTGACCAAAATCATCAATGAAGCGGCCTTTAAATTTAAAATCTTTTATTATTTATTATTATTTTCTGCAGGACAGGAGAAAAGCGTGTGGATATTCAGTGTTTTATCCTGACGTGAAACCCACCTGCTGTCTCAGGTTACATTTTTAAATGTATTTATTTTTCTTTTGGTTAAATATTTTGATGAAATTATGAATGATAAATAACTGTGATGTGTAGTGGATTTTTAAACCTTACAGCTTTAATAACTTCTAAATGCATGCATTGATGAAAAGATTTAAATGCAAAAGTTTCACTGCAAAATTGATCTAAATGTGCATGCAGGATGATCAGCATTCACACACATCAGTGCATTTGGCTTAGATGTGGACTTCACTTTGAAAATAGTTTGTGTGTTGTGTGCATTGTGCAAAATGATCCGTTGTGACATAAATCATGAATGAAGCAGCCTTCAAATTTGAACCTTTATTTTTTTACAAGAAAGAGAGAAAACCGTGTGGATTTTGACTGTTTTAGTGTTCTTTAAATGTCAACTGTTTAATTGCATAATTAAAGCAGTCACACTTAATAAAAAGGTTTCATTAGTTCAGGTATTTACTAATGTGAACTAATTATGAACGATACTTATGCAGCATTTATTAATCATAGTTTAACATTTACAATGCATTAGTAACATCTAAAGTCATGCTGGTTAGTTAATGCACCGTGAGTGAACATGAACGGCTTTATTTTCATTAACTAACATGAGGAAATACTGTAATGTGTTGTTCATGTATTAACTAACATTAACCTTATTGTAAAGTGTTCCCATATAGTGTATGCATTGTTGAAAAGACTCAAAATGCAAAATGATCCCTCACATTTCTGCCAAAATGAAGGATGCGTTGGGTTACTTATTGACCGGGCACAATCTCCAGACTTGTATTTTATTTGGAATAAAAATTAATGCAATGTGACATAAATCATGAATGAAGCAGCCTTCAAATTTGAAACTTTCCACGGGAAAGAGAGAAAAGCGTGTGTATCGTGAGGGTTTTGTCCTGAAGTGAAACCCACCTGCACTCCCAGTGGACTTCTGCTCTCTCTCCGTTCGCTCTTTTGTTTGTTTCGTCACTGAAATCATGCGTAAAATGCTGGACGTGACCCTGAGAATGTGGCTGATGCTGAGAACAGCTCTCAGAGGATCATCCGTGTGTGTGTGTGTGTGTGTGTGTGTGTGTACTGTTAAAACATTCACTGCAAAATCATCCCTACTCCAATTGACTTATTATTATGACTTTATTTTGGAGTTTCTATGTTACCACAATATGTCAGAAGTCTTATTTTACTTTTACATGTAATTATATGCATTTTTTAAATAGATCTGTAATTAAATGTGTGCATTGTTGAAATGATTAAATTCAAAGTGATTCATTTACTCAAATCAGTGCAGTTTACTTAATATTTTGACTTGATTTTTAGAGTTAAATTGTTTCTATTTTACCACAGCATGTCAAAAGTAAGTTTAAATAGTGATATTAAACCGTATATTATATAATTGTGTAATTTAATGTGTGCATTAAGATTATGTAAAACGCACGGTTTTGTGTGAAGGGATCATTTTTAATTGAATCTTTCAAACAGTGAAATAGTTTTTATATTTGTAACATGTAATCCCATCACAAGATGTTAAAAGCATCATTTAACCTTTATTAAGTTTATTTATTGACTTTTTAAAATTTGGAATTATTTAATTGCATAATTAAATGTGTGCGTTGTTCAAAAGATTCAATTCAAAGTGATTCATTTACTATTCATTTATTATTTTGACTTGATTTTTAGAGCTAAATTGTTTCTTTTTTACCACAATATGTCAAAAGTCTTATCTTTTATTAGGTTTAATTATTGACTATTTGTAATTTGGAATTATTTAATTGCCTAATTAAATGTGTTCGTTGTTCAAAAGATTCAATTCAAAGTGATTCTTTCACATAAATCAGTGCAATTGACTGATTGTTTTGAGCTGATGTTTAGAGTTAAGTTGTTTCTATTTTACCACAGTATGTCAAAAGTGTTATTTCACATATAAATGTAATTATATGCTATTGTTTTTAAATAGATGTGTAATTAAATGTGTGCATTGTTGAAAAGATTCAAATGCAAAATGATTCATTCACACAAATCAGTGCAATTGCATTATTATTTTGACTTGATTTTGGAGTTAAATAGTTTTATTTTACCTCATTAGGTCAAAAGTGTTATTTTACTTTTAAGTTTATTCATTATTATTTTTTATTTGGTATTATTTAATTGCCTAATTAAATGTGTGCATTGTTGAAAAGATTCAGTTCAAAGTGATTCTTTCACACAAATCACTGCAAATGACTTGTTATTTTGACTTGATTTTATTTTGTTAAATTGTTTCTATTTTCCACAACATGTCAAAATTGTTATTTTACATTTAAATTTAATTATGTGCTATTGTTTTTTAATAGATGTGTAATGTGTGCATTGTAGAAAAGATTCAATTCAAAGTGATTCTTTCACACGAATCACTGCAGCTGACTTTTACATTTATTTTTACTTCTTTTATTGATGCATATTAGTCAGAGTTACAGTATCAAATATAAAAAAATATCAGTAATCATTCAGCAGAAAATCAAATGAGTTTACATGTTTCCCTTCTGAATCAAACAGTACAATTTAGAATAATATAATAATGCTAATAAATCTAAAAATGAATAATAAAAGTGAATAAAAATGAATTATAATAATAAAATATATAAATAATAATAATAATAAAAATAATGCAAAATAATAAGATCGTTCGCTTCTCCGTGTGTGGATTGCTCTATAGGTGTTTCAGCTTTATTTAACATCTCTTTCCCTGTTTCCTGCACTCATCAGCATTCACGCTTCCTCCATTGAGACTTTCCTTCATGCACTTTTACTTTGCATCTGCTTTAAGCAAATCCGTGCCTCATCTGAAGGCGTTTTGTGAGGCTAACTTCATAAAGCCTGTGTTTTAGCAGGGTTTTTCACCTGCGATCGCTGCACGCTCAGGATAGAGTATGTTGTGGGATTTTCTCCGTCCTCTGTGTCAATTAGGTTTCACTCAAAAGGCAGCAGAGGGTCTGGAGGATGATAAATGCCTTCCTGGAGAATTCCCTGACCGACTTACAGCTCTCTCCATCTCTCCTCAACTCCGTCTGTGATTCTCCCTGGTTAGTTAATGAATGCGAGTTGCTGCATGTTGGTTCAGGTTAACTCACAGTGCACCGGCTGATGTTAAAGGGGCAGTTCACACACACAGAAACATCAACATACGGTATAACCTCTGTTTACTTGAGTCGTTATAAACCTTTAAGAGATGCTTTATTCTGTTGAACACAAATGAAGATATTTTGAACCCCACAGAATAGAATAGAAAACTAAATGAGAGAATAGGACAGATAAAATAGACTAGAAGAGTAGAGATAGAATAAAATGTTACAGGTGCAATGAAGTTAAAGGGACAGTTCACTCAAGGATTAACTATTTACTCATCCTCAAGTGTTTATGAACTTTTCTATGATGTTTTTATGATAAAAAATAAAATACAATAGAAAAAGAATTCAATAGGAAAAGAATAGAATAAACAGAAAATCAT
>LR812532.1:63862286-63869786 GCA_903798195.1 Danio kyathit | reverse complement strand
AAATATAATGATGGATGGATGGAGAGATGGAGGGATAGATATAATGATGGATTGATGGAGAGATGGAGGGATAGATATAATGATGGATGGATGGAGAGATGGAGGGATAGATATAATGATGGATGGATGGAGAGATGGAGGGATAAATATAATGATGGATGGATGGAGAGATGAAGGGATAAATATAATGATGGATGGATGGAGAGATGGACAGATAAATATAATGATGGATGGATGGAGAGATAAAGGGATAAATGCAATGATGGATGGATGGAGAGATGGAGGGATAGATATAATGATGGATGGATGGAGAGATGGAGGGATAGATATAATGATGGATGGATGGAGAGATGGACAGATAAATATAATGATGGATGGATGGAGAGATGAAGGGATAGATATAATGATGGATGGATGGAGAGATGGACAGATAAATATAATGATGGATGGATGGAGAGATGGAGGGATAGATATAATGATGGATGGATGGAGAGATGAAGGGATAAATATAATGATGGATGGATGGAGAGATGGAGGGATAGATATAATGATGGATGGATGAAGAGATGAAGGGATAAAAGCAATGATGGATGGATGGAGAGATGAAGGGATAGATATAATGATGGATTGATGGAGAGATGGACAGATAAATATAATGATGGATGGATGGAGAGATGAAGGGATAGATATAATGATGGATGGATGGAGAGATGGAGGGATAGATATAATGATGGATGGATGGAGAGATGGAGGGATAGATATAATGATGGATGGATGGAGAGATGGAGGGATAGATATAATGATGGATGGATGGAGAGATGAAGGGATAGATATAATGATGGATGGATGGAGAGATGAAGGGATAGATATAATGATGGATGGATGGAGAGATGGAGGGATAGATATAATGATGGATGGATGGAGAGATGGACAGATAAATATAATGATGGATGGATGGAGAGATGGAGGGATAAATATAATGATGGATGGATGGAGAGATGGACAGATAAATATAATGATGGATGGATGGAGAGATGAAGGGATAGATATAATGATGGATGGATGGAGAGATGGACAGATAAATATAATGATGGATGGATGGAGAGATGGAGGGATAGATATAATGATGGATGGATGGAGAGATGGACAGATAAATATAATGATGGATGGATGGAGAGATGGACAGATAAATATAATGATGGATGGATGGAGAGATGGACAGATAAATATAATGATGGATGGATGGAGAGATGGAGGGATAGATATAATGATGGATGGATGGAGAGATGGAGGGATAGATATAATGATGGATGGATGGAGAGATGGACAGATAAATATAATGATGGATGGATGGAGAGATGGAGGGATAAATATAATGATGGATGGATGGAGAGATGGACAGATAAATATAATGATGGATGGACGGAGAGATGGACAGATAAATATAATGATGGATGGATGGAGAGATGGAGGGATAAATATCATGATGGATGGATGGAGAGATGAAGGGATAAATGTAATGATGGATGGATGGAGAGATGGAGGGATAAATATAATGATGGATGGATGGAGAGATGAAGGGATAGATATAATGATGGATGGATGGAGAGATGGAGGGATAGATATAATGATGGATGGATGGAGAGATGGACAGATAAATATAATGATGGATGGATGGAGAGATGGAGGGATAGATATAATGATGGATGGATGGAGAGATGGACAGATAAATATAATGATGGATGGATGGAGAGATGGACAGATAAATATAATGATGGATGGATGGAGAGATGAAGGGATAGATATAATGATGGATGGATGGAGAGATGGACAGATAAATATAATGATGGATGGATGGAGAGATGGAGGGATAAATATAATGATGGATGGATGGAGAGATGGACAGATAAATATAATGATGGATGGATGGAGAGATGGACAGATAAATATAATGATGGATGGATGGAGAGATGGAGGGATAAATATCATGATGGATGGATGGAGAGATGGAGGGATAAATATAATGATGGATGGATGGAGAGATGGAGGGATAGATATAATGATGGATGGATGGAGAGATGGAGGGATAGATATAATGATGGATGGATGAAGAGATGGAGGGATAAATATAATGATGGATGGATGGAGAGATGGAGGGATAGATATAATGATGGATTGATGGAGAGATGGAGGGATAGATATAATGATGGATAGATGGAGAGATGGGCAGATAAATATAATGATGGATGGATGGAGAGATGAAGGGATAAATATAATGATGGATGGATGGAGAGATGGAGGGATAAATATAATGATGGATGGATGGAGAGATGGACAGATAAATATAATGATGGATGGATGGAGAGATGGAGGGATAAATATCATGATGGATGGATGGAGAGATGAAGGGATAAATGTAATGATGGATGGATGGAGAGATGGAGGGATAAATATAATGATGGATGGATGGAGAGATGAAGGGATAGATATAATGATGGATGGATGGAGAGATGGACAGATAAATATAATGATGGATGGATGGAGAGATGGAGGGATAAATATAATGATGGATGGATGGAGAGATGGACAGATAAATATAATGATGGATGGATGGAGAGATGGACAGATAAATATAATGATGGATGGATGGAGAGATGGAGGGATAGATATAATGATGGATGGATGGAGAGATGAAGGGATAGATATAATGATGGATGGATGGGGAGATGGACAGATAAATATAATGATGGATGGATGGAGAGATGGAGGGATAAATATAATGATGGATGGATGGAGAGATGGACAGATAAATATAATGATGGATGGATGGAGAGATGGACAGATAAATATAATGATGGATGGATGGAGAGATGGAGGGATAAATATCATGATGGATGGATGGAGAGATGAAGGGATAAATGTAATGATGGATGGATGGAGAGATGGAGGGATAAATATAATGATGGATGGATGGAGAGATGGAGGGATAGATATAATGATGGATGGATGGAGAGATGGAGGGATAGATATAATGATGGATGGATGAAGAGATGGAGGGATAAATATAATGATGGATGGATGGAGAGATGGAGGGATAGATATAATGATGGATTGATGGAGAGATGGAGGGATAGATATAATGATGGATGGATGGAGAGATGGGCAGATAAATATAATGATGGATGGATGGAGAGATGAAGGGATAAATATAATGATGGATGGATGGAGAGATGGACAGATAAATATAATGATGGATGGATGGAGAGATGGAGGGATAGATATAATGATGGATGGATGGAGAGATGGAGGGATAGATATAATGATGGATGGATGGAGAGATGAAGGGATAGATATAATGATGGATGGATGGAGAGATGGATGGATTAATGGGTGTAATGATAAACGGATAGATGGATTGATGAATTGATGGGTATACTGATGGATGGATGAATGGATAGACATAATGATGGATGGATGAATGGATTGGTATAATGTTGGATGGATTTACACATATAAAAAGAAAGACAGCCAGACGGATGGATGGTTAGATGGATGGATGGATATATGGATAGATAAATAGACAGACAGACAGACAGACAGACTCACAGGAGGGCCGTGTTTCCCAGGGTTTCCGAGGTCTCCAGTTTCTCCCTGTGAACACAGACAGCAGAATGAGCAGAGTGAACACGTCATCATCAGTCATGTCTGAGTGTAAAGCAGTACAGCAGAGCTCTAATGCCTCCATCAGTTATCTACACTGCTGACGAGAGGCTCTGGGGTACAGAACTATAAGTGGAAATCCTTTAACGGGCACTTCTCCTGTGTGTGTGACCAGCGAGAGTGTGTCTATCAGCCGCAAATGAGGACGAGGCCCATTAGTGTGCTTTAGGATGTGAGGAGAATCTGAGTGATTTTAACCCCATTCACACTTTAATATTACCATTGCGACATGTTTTATCACATGATACATCACAGCCCCATAATGCACTGCAGCGGAGAGATTAGAGCTGCTGAATTTACAACATGCTAATTCATCAGCTTCTGATAAACTACGGTAAACGTCTGTTGAACTAATAATATAGTAAACTTTCTAGTTCCCTAAACACTTGAGTCTATCTACACTGGTCTGATTGGGCAGTGCCTACATCCATATCACCCTGCAGCCCAAGACCGGTTACTCACTGAAGCTAAGCAGGGCTGAGCCTGGCCAGTACCTGGATGGGAGACCACATGGGAAAACTAGGTTGCTGTTGGAAGTGGTGTTAGAGAGGCCAGCAGGGGGTGCTCAACCTGTGGTCTGTGTGAGTCCTAATGCCCCAGTATAGTGAAGGGCACACTACACTGTCAGTGGGCGCCGTCTTTCAGATGAGATGTTAAAACCGAGGTCCTGACTTTCTGTGCTCATTAAAAATCCCATGACACTTCTCGTAAAGAGTAGGGGTGTAACCCCAGTGTCCTGGCCAAAGTCCCTCAATCGGCACTTAGCCATCATGGCCTCCTAATCATCGCCATCCACTGAATTGGCTCTATCACTGTCTCTTCACTCCACCTGTAGCTGGTGTGTGGTGAGCGCACTGGCGCCGTTGTCCTGTGGCTGCCCGAGCATCATCCAAGTGGATGCTACATACTGGTGGTGATGTGGAGAGACCCCCCTCACGATTGTGAAGAGCTTTGGGTGTATGGACATACACAATAAATGCGCTATATAAATACACATTACATTACAGTGCTCAGTAGCTCCGCCCACACCACGCCTCCACATGCTCGTTTTCTTCCTGAGAAGATCAGAAGCTGTAACTGTGACTGTCTATAAAACTAAACTCTTCTCAGAGATTGATGAATGCAGTGATCTACTCTACTGCTGCTCCAGATTATATGACACTGAACACAGTGAGCCTGATAGATCCACTACAACATCAATTCATCATCTATAATAATCAATAAATGATGTGAAAACTCACACAGAAACACTGAGAAACAATGAATATATGCAGAAATCATGGATATCAGCAGAAATCATGGATACCAGCAGAAATCATGGAGACAAGCAGAAATCATGGATACAAGCAGAAATCATGGATATCAGCAGAAATCATGGATATCAGCAGAAATCATGGAGACAAGCAGAAATCATGGATACCAGCAGAAATCATGAATATAAGCAGAAATCATGGATACCAGCAGAAATCATGGAGACAAGCAGAAATCATGGATACAAGCAGAAATCATGGATATCAGCAGAAATCATGGATATCAGCAGAAATCATGGATACCAGCAGAAAATCATGAATACCAGCAGAAATCATGGATACCAGCAGAAAATCATGAATACCAGCAGAAATCATGGATATCAGCAGAAATCATGGATACAAGCAGAAATCATGGATATCAGCATATATCATGGATATCAGCAGAAATCATGGATACAAGCAGAAATCATGGATATCAGCAGAAATCATGGATATCAGCAGAAATCATGGATATAAGCAGAAATCATGGATATCAGCAGAAATCATGGATACAAGCAGAAATCATGGATATAAGCAGAAATCATGGATATAAGCAGAAATCATGGATATCAGCAGAAATCATGGATACCAGCAGAAAATCATGAATACCAGCAGAAATCATGGATATCAGCAGAAATCATGGATATCAGCAGAAATCATGGATATCAGCAGATATCATAGATATCAGCAGAAATCATGCATATACGCAGAAATCATAGATATCAGCAGAAATCATGAATATCAGCAGAAATCAAGGATATCAGCAGAAATCAAGGATATCAGCAGAAATCATGCATATAAGCAGAAATCATGGATATCAGCAGAAATCATGCATGTAAGCAGAAATCATGGATATCAGCAGAAATCATGGATACAAGCAGAAATCATGGATATCAGCAGATATCATGGATATCAGCAGAAATCATGGATACAAGCAGAAATCATGGATATCAGCAGAAATCATGGATATAAGCAGAAATCATGGATATAAGCAGAAATCATGGATATCAGCAGAAATCATGGATACAAGCAGAAATCATGGATATAAGCAGAAATCATGGATATCAGCAGAAATCATGGCTACAAGCAGAAATCATGGATATCAGCAGAAATCATGGATATAAGCAGAAATCATGGATATCAGCAGAAATCATGGATATAAGCAGAAATCATGGATATCAGCAGAAGTCATGGATACAAGCAGAAATCATGGATATCAGCAGAAATCATAGATACAAGCAGTAATCATGGATATCAGCAGATATCATGGATATCAGCAGAAATCATGGATACAAGCAGAAATCATGGATATCAGCAGAAATCATGGATACAAGCAGAAATCATGGATATCAGCAGATATCATGGATATCAGCAGAAATCATGGATACAAGCAGAAATCATGGATATCAGCAGAAATCAAGGATATCAGCAGAAATCATGGATATCAGCAGATATCATGGATACAAGCAGAAATCATATATATCAGCAGAAATCATGGATACAAGCAGAAATCATGGATATCAGCAGAAATCATGGATATCAACAGAAATCATGGATATCAGCAGAAATCATGAATATCCACAGAAATCATGGATATAAGCAGAAATCATGGATACAAGCAGAAACCATGAATATCAGCAGAAATCAAGGATATCAGCAGAAATCATGGATATCAGCAGAAATCATGGATACAAGCAGAAATCATATATATCAGCAGAAATCATGCATATAAGCAGAAATCATAGATATCAGCAGAAATCATGGATATCAGCAGAAATCATGGATATCAGCAGAAATCATAGATATCAGCAGACATCATGGATACAAGCAGAAATCATGGATATAAGCAGAAATCATGAATATCAGCAGAAATCATGGCTACAAGCAGAAATCATGGATATCAGCAGAAATCATGGATATAAGCAGAAATCATGGATATCAGCAGAAATCATGGATATAAGCAGAAATCATGGATATCAGCAGAAGTCATGGATACAAGCAGAAATCATGGATATCAGCAGAAATCATGGATACAAGCAGAAATCATGGATATCAGCAGAAATCATAGATACAAGCAGTAATCATGGATATCAGCAGATATCATGGATATCAGCAGAAATCATGGATACAAGCAGAAATCATGGATATCAGCAGAAATCATGGATACAAGCAGAAATCATGGATATCAGCAGATATCATGGATATCAGCAGAAATCATGGATACAAGCAGAAATCATGGATATCAGCAGAAATCAAGGATATCAGCAAAAATCATGGATATCAGCAGATATCATGGATACAAGCAGAAATCATATATATCAGCAGAAATCATGGATACAAGCAGAAATCATGGATATCAGCAGAAATCATGGATATCAACAGAAATCATGGATATCAGCAGAAATCATGAATATCCACAGAAATCATGGATATAAGCAGAAATCATGGATACAAGCAGAAACCATGAATATCAGCAGAAATCAAGGATATC
>LR812532.1:63852286-63857286 GCA_903798195.1 Danio kyathit | reverse complement strand
TATAAACACGCACGCACGCACACACACACTGTAGTTAAAATACATAAATATATTTACATTTATATATATTTATATTTATATTTATAAAATAGGAAATATATTTATGTATATATGCATATTTATACAATAATTAGCATTATACATACACATTTAGATATAAATATAAACAAATATTTTATACAATCTAGTCATGCATATATTTATATACACAAAAATATCCACCGTACACAAATAGATTGTAAATATGAACTTTAATTTTGAATGCAGTTATTGTAATTAACATGATCTTACATTGTTAGAAGAGCTTTGGCTGATTTTAGCCCTTTTATTTGCTTTTACTTGTAAATTCTGTCTGTATATAAAGCGCTTCACAAACAAAATGTATTATTACACTATTTACATACTAAATTATTATCATCATTCATCCATTTTCTTTTCTGCTTAGTCTCTTTATTATTCAGGGGTCACCACAGCGGAATGAACCACCTATTATTATTATTATAAACCCAGAAGTGACTGAAGCTGCAGTTGATGGCCTGTCCACTAGAGGCTCTCCATGCTAACCTCACAGCAGAAAACCTCTATAATCAAGTGGTTTTGGTTCATATGGCTAATTTTAACTTTTAAACTCTGCATAATTGAGGGCGTGGCCAGTTGAGTGACAGGTGTCTGCTGCTCGCCACCTCAGCTCACTTCAGCTGCTGAATTGATTAACTCTAGGCTCCAGAACAGTGTGAAACCTCATATAACGTCTACATTTCAGTTTACCTTTAACTAACACAAAGTGCATATACATGCAATTATATCCTGTACATAACTCTTGAGTTTAATAAAGTGTTCAAAAAACGGATATAAGTCAAATGGAATTGGGCATCTCTAGCTCCGCCCATATCCCGCCTCTTAGTCCATTTTTAAATATTCAAGAGTAACACCACAACAGGCTCCTCCCACTATGCTCTTCACAAACCTGCAGGTGATGTATTTTCCTAACGAGGAGTGTAAAAACACACGTTTACACTATACTGCATTACTAGATACTAGTGTACGGCATGCAGAGAAGAACATCGCAGGCGTCAGTCACATATTTATTCTAGAACAGGAGGAGTTATTCATTGCTGTGCGTCGTCATTGCTTTATTACAGTTAGGATGATGCAATTGAGGAAAACAACTGAAAAGAATACCTAGTGGCCACTGTCAGAAGCACCAAAATAGCGAACCGCAGTACCAAACTATTTAAAGCTTTTACAGAGGACTTCTGCAGGTTTATCAAGTCAAATTTAAGACTTTTAAAGATCTTTTTAAGACTATTATGAATTAAATTTCAGACTTAAGATTTCACAAGCAGAATATTCTGCCAACAGTGTAGGAAAACATTATTCTGCTTCCCCCATTGTCAGAATATTCTGCTTGTTTTAATGAAAAACTCTCTCACTTTTAACTCATTATTTCTGAAAACATGACGATGTGTTTTACACTGGTCTAGAAAATTTTTCTTGATTTCAGAATCTTGTGAAGGTGAACTGAGGATCCTCACCTCAGGTCCTGGAGGCCCCGGAGGCCCCTGCGGCCCCGCTTCACCTGTTTTCCCCTTTCAGAAAGAGAGAGAATCTGCTGTAAACATCATCAGCATCTTCATCATCATCAACAGAATAACAGCTGGTCTTACCTGAACCCCCGGTTTTCCTCGGGGTCCTGTTGGTCCAGGATTACCAGCCGCTCCCTGAACACACACACACACACATTTTCAGTTTCTGGGTTACTTTAGGATCATCTGATATTTAGAGCTACATCTGGGCTTTGTTGATCTGGATTACACTGTTTACACACACTCATTCACTTCATGTGATGGAGATTTGTCAGTCATAAATGTATTTTTAAACCACTCCTCACCTACTCAGCTTGTTCTTTTAATAGTCTTCTCTGCTGCTTCATCTGTAACTGTGTTCAGTGGTTTCTCTTGGCTTATTTTCATGTTTTTATAATCTTTATATTTGACTTTGTCTCATGTACAGCACTTTGGTCAGTCTTGTGGCTGTTTTTAAATGACCTTTATAAATGAAATGGAGCTTGGAGTGTGTAACAGATGTATTTTTTTAATGTATTATTGATATATTCTATATATGCATGTATATTGTTTTATATTTAACATTTTATTGAAAATAGTTATTCATTCATTCATGAATTCACTTTCCTTCAGCTTAGTCCCTTTATTCATCAGGGGTCGCCACAGCGGAATGAACCGCCAACTATTCCAACATATGTTTTACACAGCGGATGCCCTTCCAGCTGCAACCCTGTACTGGGAAACACCCATAAACACTCAATCCCACACACACTCATACACTACGGCCAGTTTAGTTCATCAGTTCATTCATATATATATATATATATATTTTATAACATTACATTTTATATTAATACATGAATACTCATCTAATTTTCATCTGAAACCTTTATTGTTTGCCACTATCCTGACTTTACACACTTGACAAAAAGATTTATCATCTCACACACATTCACTAAGAGCAATAATAGCTCAGAATAAGCCTGTTATTTATAAATCGGACTATTTTCACCCATCCTTCAACAGAATGCATTTAATCACACACTTCACTTATCATGCTTTCTCTGTATATAAAACTCCATTTAGAGAAGTGATTGAACATGGTGGACCTATAAAAGCTAAATTTACACCTAAACATCATTTATTCCAGAGCATTTCCCAGATTCCTGAGACGCCAGTCAACAGATGCAGACCATTATGATGATCAGCGGACACATGTGTGCACTTACAGCCCAGCACACACACACACACACCAGCTCATTACTGTCGGTACTGTGAGAACCAGTGTGTGTGTGTGTGTGTGTTTACTGTGTGAAACATGTGTCTGTGAGATTGAGAGTGAGTGTGTGTGTGTGTGTGTGGTTAATCTGATGTTCACCTTGTCTCCTGGGTAACCAGATTCTCCCGGTTCACCTCTCAGGCCTGGTTCACCCTGAATCACACAGCAGCGCAGATTATAAACACAGAACACACACACACAACCACCGCCGACACACACACAGAACCATCATACACACACACATACACACATCTTTCTCCCTCTTATTTTTCTGTCTTCTGTCTTGAGTAAGTTTATAGAGATGATTGTGAAAGAGTCGTGAGAATATTTGAGAAATGTTCAGGTTTAGTCAAATAAAACTGATCAAAATGAGGATCAAACTCATCAAGCTGTGTTCGGGGAGAGAAAACTAAAATGTATGTTATTATCTGACACCGCTGACGAACACTTTAAAGTCTAAACCTGCGTGAGACATTTGTATACATGTTTCAGAATGAACGGTATTATATCAGGAGACTGCGCTTGTCCAGTGAATGACGTCGTCTTGAAATCGATATTCAGAGTGTAAACGGCGGCAGAAGAGCTGAAGAGCATCAGTATCGGTGTAAAGGTAAACCCTGAATGATCAAGGTGTGCATATTCACGGCAATAATAGAAATATTTAAATCACCTTATCACCTTTCATTCCAGGAGGCCCCGCCCCTCCGCCCAGGCCCTGCCAATCAGAGAAGAAGAGCTTCAGTGTGCAGCCAATGAGATCAGAGATGTGAGCTTTAATCAGGGGACGGACGTTACCTGAGCTCCCACAATACCTGGCAACCCACGCGGACCCTCGGGGCCAGAATCACCCTGAAGAGGAACAAGAAGGAGAGAGAAAGAGAGGGAGCGGGATTAAATGTATGCACAAAACCTGTAATACTGCATTAAACAACAGTGTTTCCATCCACTGAGAGACGAGAGAAGAAACTCCCCAGCTCCTGCTCGACTGGAGCATACCTCAGGCAGAGAAGTGTAGTGTGATGCCTTCAGAGAAGCCACTGTGAGGGTCTATACACAGTTTATTAGCAGAGTAGAAGAGTATCCCTCTCAGCTGTATGGAGATCAGTTTTTATGCATATCTCGAAGTTTATCTGATGAACAAAGCTGAAGTCAGATATTCTGCTGTGAACATGTGCGTTACGGAGCGGCTGTCTGCGTTTTGGTCTCTTTAACCCGCCCAATGCCAGTTTAGCCAATTATATTTCAGCACTCAGGGTTGCCAGATGGTGGAAAAAACAGCGTATTTCAATTATTCATTCAGTCAGTCAGGAAGGCTCTCAGAGCATGTGTCTGTGACTGAAATGTGCCCTCTGGTGGACAGACTCTGAAATGAGACGCAGATTCAGAGTTCCACATGAGGTTGTTAATGAGCAAATAATATAAATATTAGGAGTGTAAACATTAGGTGAGCAGGTCACACTGTAACCCCGTGTCCTAACATTGATGAGATACACAGTGATGAGCTGATTTGACTGTTTGCAGCAGACAACACAGGACAGAAATGTAAATCCAGCCATTCAGAAGCACAGAATAGTGCACTCACTGCACTCCAGCACAATGGTGAGCTTTATAATCTAATGAACACACATTAAAGCTCTTTAACATGATTAAATGTAGATGCTGAATCACTGATATGTGTTGGTTTGAGTCTCAGTCAGGGATGGGCAGTATTTATGATACATGTATTTAAAACACGCATTTTAAATACAAAATAGTATTCTGTCATTTGTATTTTATTGGGTTTATGAAAATGGGTTAATATTGTGCATCAAAATACTTTAGTGTCTTGTATATTTGTACTTTAAAATACTGTAAAATACTTTGTAAGAAGTCTACATGATGACATCATAAAAAAGGGGCTTGACATTGGTGCTTTCTCAGTTATTTGCCTAGACTTGAGATCTGAACAGAAAATTGATTAAGAAGGATGTCAATGCTTGGAGTACGATTAGAAATTCTGCAACACACATAAAGGGTTCAATTTTAAGAATCTAGGAGCAGAGTCTAAAGCGCAGGGTGCAAAAGCATTAAGGGCCTGTCCCAATCCACTTTTGCTATTTTAAGGACGGAAAAATAAGGTTTAACAGGTCTAACAGGGTTGTGCTTATTCTCTTAAA
>LR812532.1:63847126-63851292 GCA_903798195.1 Danio kyathit | reverse complement strand
ATGCTCTGTGACTGTAAAACACAGCATTGAAGAGCTGAGCATTTATGAGGGTCGGCAGAGCAACTTTACACCACATCACAGTCATCCAGTGCTGATAAATCACTGGTCAGCCAATGGAAAACACACCAAAATACAGCTAAATTTACTACCGGCCACTGAGGCCAAAATATATTCAGCATTGAGAATAATCTGACGTGTGTTTTATTCTCACTCCAGCAATGTTTGAAGGATGGAGAAATGGCAAGACAAATGAGCTTAAGTTAAATTAGAAACTGCTTTTACTCAATTCATATGAGTGAAAAATACAATTAGAGAGCAGTTTTATTTTATTCTTTTTAGTAAAGAAAAATTAGAGACCGCTTTTATTCAATTCTTACTAGTAAAAATAGTTAGAGAGCCCCGTTATTCAATTCGTACTATTAAAAATACATTTACAAAAGACATTTAATTTAATTCTTACTAACAAAAGTACAATTTGAGTAAAAGTACAATTAGTGAGCGCTTTTATTCAATTCTTACTAGTAAAACTACAATTAGAGAGCCCTTTAATTCAATTCTTACTAGTAAAAATAGTTAGAGAGCCCTTTTATTCAATTCGTACTAGTAAAAATACAATAAGAGAGCCCTTTTATTCAATTCTTACTAGTAAAAATACAATCAGAGAGCCCTTTTATTCAATTCTTACTAGTCAAAATACAGTCAGAGAGCCCTTTAATTCAATTCTTACTAGTAAAAATAGTTAGAGAGCCCTTTTATTCAATTCGTACTAGTAAAAATACAATAAGAGAGCCCTTTTATTCAATTCTTACTAGTCAAAATACAGTCAGAGAGCCCTTTTATTCAATTCTTACTAGTAAAAATACAGTCAGAGAGCCCTTTTATTCAATTCTTACTAGTAAAAATACAATCAGAGAGCCCTTTAATTCAATTCTTACTAGTAAAAATACAGTTAGAGAGCCCTTTTATTCAATTCGTACTAGTAAAAATAGAATTAGAGAGCCCGTTTATTCAATTAAATAAAATTAGAGAGCCCTTTTATTCAATTCTTACTAGTAAAAATAGTTAGAGAGCCCTTTTATTCAACTCTTACTAGTCAAAATACAATTAGAGAGCCATTTTATTCAATTCATACTAGTCAAAATACAGTTAGAGAACCCTTTTATTCAATTCTTACCAGTAAAAATACAATCAGAGAGCCCTTTTATTCAACTCTTACTAGTCAAAATACAGTCAGAGAGCCCTTTTATTCAATTCTTACTAGTAAAAATACAATCAGAGAGCCCTTTTATTCAATTCTTACAAGTAAAAATACAATTAGAGAGCCCTTTAATTCAATTCTTACTAGTAAAAATACAGTTAAAGAGCCCTTTTATTCAATTCGTACTAGTAAAAATACAATTAGAGAGCCCTTTTATTCAATTAAATACTGTTAGAGAGCCCTTTTATTCAATTTGTACTAGTAAAAATACAATTAGAGAGCCCTTTTAATCAATTCTTACTAGTAAAATGCAGTTAGAGAGCCCTTTTATTCAATTCTTACTAGTAAAAATAGTCAGAGAGTCCTTTTATTCAATTCTTACCAGTAAAAATACAGTTAGAGAGCCCTTTAATTCAATTCGTACTAGTAAAAATAGATTTAGAGAGCCCTTTTATTCAATTCTTACCAGTAAAAATACAATTAGAGAGTCCTTTCATTCAATTCTTACCAGTAAAAATACAGTTAGAGAGTCCTTTCATTTAATTCTTACAAGTAAAAATACAATTAGAGAGCCCTTTTATTCAATTCTTACAAGTAAAAATAGTTAGAGAGCCCTTTAATTCAATTCTTACTAGTAAAAATACAGTTAGAGAGCCCTTTTATTCTATTCGTACTAGTCAAAATAGTTAGAGAGCCCTTTAATTCAATTCTTACTAGTAAAAATACAGTTAGAGAGCCCTTTTATTCTATTCGTACTAGTAAAAATACAGTTAGAGAGCCCTTTTATTCAATTCGTACTAGTAAAAATAGAATTAGAGAGCCCGTTTATTCAATTAAATACAGTCAGAGAGCCCTTTTATTCAATTCATACTAGTCAAAATACAGTTAGAGAGCCCTTTATTCAACTCTTACTAGTCAAAATACAGTCAGAGAGCCCTTTTATTCAATTCTTACTAGTAAAAATACAATCAGAGAGCCCTTTTATTCAATTCTTACAAGTAAAAATACAATTAGAGAGCCCTTTAATTCAATTCTTACTAGTAAAAATACAGTTAAAGAGCCCTTTTATTCAATTTCTTACTAGTAAAAATACAATCAGAGAGCCCTTTAATTCAATTCTTACAAGTAAAAATACAGTCAGAGAGCCCTTTAATTCAATTCTTACTAGTAAAAATACAGTTAGAGAGCCCTTTTATTCAATTCGTACTAGTAAAAATACAATTAGAGAGCCCTTTTAATCAATTCTTACTAGTAAAATGCAGTTAGAGAGCCCTTTAATTCAATTCGTACTAGTAAAAATACAATTAGAGAGCCCTTTTATTCAATTAAATACAGTTAGAGAGCCCTTTTATTCAATTTCTTACTAGTAAAAATACAATCAGAGAGCCCTTTAATTCAATTCTTACAAGTAAAAATACAGTCAGAGAGCCCTTTAATTCAATTCTTACTAGTAAAAATACAGTTAGAGAACCCTTTTATTCAATTCGTACTAGTAAAAATAGAATTAGAGAGCCCGTTTATTCAATTAAATACAGTCAGAGAGCCCTTTTATTCAATTCTTACTAGTAAAAATACAATTAGAGAGCCCTTTTATTCAATTCATACTAGTCAAAATACAGTTAGAGAGCCCTTTATTCAACTCTTACTAGTCAAAATACAGTCAGAGAGCCCTTTTATTCAATTCTTACTAGTAAAAATACAATCAGAGAGCCCTTTATTCAATTCTTACAAGTAAAAATACAATCAGAGAGCCCTTTAATTCAATTCTTACTAGTAAAAATACAGTTAAAGAGCCCTTTTATTCAATTCTTACCAGTAAAAATACAATCAGAGAGCCCTTTAATTCAATTCTTACAAGTAAAAATACAATCAGAGAGCCCTTTTATTCAATTTCTTACTAGTAAAAATACAATCAGAGAGCCCTTTTATTCAATTCTTACAAGTAAAAATACAATCAGAGAGCCCTTTTATTCAATTCTTACTAGTAAAAATACAATTAGAGAGCCCTTTAATTCAATTCATACTAGTCAAAATACAGTTAGAGAGCCCTTTATTCAACTCTTACTAGTCAAAATACAGTCAGAGAGCCCTTTTATTAAATTCTTACAAGTAAAAATACAATCAGAGAGCCCTTTTATTCAATTCTTACAAGTAAAAATACAATTAGAGAGCCATTTAATTCAATTCTTACTAGTAAAAATACAGTTAAAGAGCCCTTTTATTCAATTTCTTACTAGTAAAAATACAATCAGAGAGCCCTTTAATTCAATTCTTACAAGTAAAAATACAGTCAGAGAGCCCTTTAATTCAATTCTTACTAGTAAAAATACAGTTAGAGAGCCCTTTAATTCAATTCTTACTAGTAAAAATACAATTAGAGAGCCCTTTTATTCAATTAAATACAGTTAGAGAGCCCTTTTATTCAATTCGTACTAGTAAAAATACAATTAGAGAGCCCTTTTAATCAATTCTTACTAGTAAAATGCAGTTAGAGAGCCCTTTTATTCAATTCTTACTAGTAAAAATAGTCAGAGAGTCCTTTTATTCAATTCTTACCAGTAAAAATACAGTTAGAGAGCCCTTTTATTCAATTCGTACTAGTAAAAATAGATTTAGAGAGCCCGTTTATTCAATTAAATACTGTTAGAGAGCCCTTTTATTCAATTCTTACTAGTAAAAATACAGTTAGAGAGCCCTTTCATTTAATTCTTACTAGTAAAATACAGTTACAGAGCCCTTTAATTCAGTTCTTACTAGCAAAAATACAATTTGAGTAAAAATACAATTAGAGAGTGCTTTCACTCAATTCTTACTAGTAAAAACACATTTAGAGACCACATTAATTAAATTCTTATCAGTAAGAATTACTAAGCGCTTTTATTGCCATAGAAGGACACACACTGATCCTGCGTCAGTAAATCAGTGCCGCAGGTACAGATGAAAACCCAGCGCTCGCTGTCAGAGCCCG
>LR812532.1:63819626-63842126 GCA_903798195.1 Danio kyathit | reverse complement strand
CGGCTGGGTCAGTTGGTGTTTCTGTGTGGAGTTTGCATGTTCTCCCCGTGTTGGTGTGGGTTTCCTCCGGGTGCTCCGGTGTCCCCCACAGTCCAAACACATGCGGTACAGGTGAATTGGGAAGCTAAAATTGTGTATGACTGTGAATGGGAGTGTATGGGTGTTTCCCAGTGATAGGTTGCAGTTGGAAGGGCATCCGCTGCATAAAACATATGCTGGATAAGTTGGTGGTTCATTCCTCTGTGGTGAGGACTAAGCCAAAAAGAAAGAAAGAATGAATGAATAATCTTGTTTTTCTTTTTGATTATTTCTCTTCCTCCATCGTCAGATTATTTTGCTTGTTTTAAGGCAAAACTCTCTTCATTTTGACTCATTATTTCTGAAAACAACACTATATTTTTTACTCCTATAGAAAATGCTCATTTTTACAATATAAACTACCTAACTACTAGAGGTGTGAACCTACACTGGTCTCACGATTCGGTTCAGTTACGATTATCATACCATCAATTCAGTTCAAGTCGATATCTCTGTGCGTCACGGTGCATTGACGATTATTTCCATACACAGTTTTATATTTTCTTCACAGCACAGCAATTCTTGTATTAAATGTATAAATATATTTATATTTACTATTTGTAAAACAATTTTGTCCTGTAATACAAAAAGTCAGATATATAAACTGTACCTTTAAACAACACGAGCATTTATAGACCATTCTGAGGGATGTAAACAAAAACAATGGTCCTAACAAATTTTATATTGTTAATTTCCATTGCTTCTGAGAATCCAAAAAGGTCCACATATTGATAAATAGTGTTATGACGGCTGATTTAAAGTCAAGTTATAATTGAATTGCCTCTTGTTACAGTTAGGAAATAGTTTAAAGTCAAGCAGGAAATGTTCATGGGCCAATGACATGACCACACTGAAATAGTCTATAGCAAATAAACAAATATAAATATCCCGCTCGCTTTCTGAGCCTTGTCTACCAAGTTCTTTCTTACATCCCTTTGATTGGTCAGGCGCTCAACAGAAAGGGCTGTGATTGGCTCTTACACGTTGGCGCTCTACACAGATGCACTCATGGGCCACAGTGAGAGAGAGAGAAATGGAGATTACTTTCATTCTCTTAATCGCAGTGAAATAGGGGCTTCAGCTGTAAGTTTCAGTGAAACAGTGTTCAAACACACACGCAGTGAAATTGTGCACAGTTTCTGAGTTTTTACGTAGTTAGAGCGTTTTAAATACTCGCGCTCGCCTCCCTCGCTATACTATGCTACGGCGACATAGCGCATGTGAGATAAATGAGGTCAGTATAATAACCGGTTTTGATTATTACTGAACCGATACCGAATTGTCCGCGTCTGCATCGCAGTGCAGCGAAGAAACGATTAATTTTGACACCCCTACTAACTACCTTGTGGCCTCTCCAGGCTTTAGGAACAGCAAATAATAACTGGACTTCTAGTTGATCATTTGGTATCAGAAGTGGCGGTATTATAATA
This sequence comes from Danio kyathit, assembly GCA_903798195.1. Taxonomy (NCBI): domain Eukaryota; kingdom Metazoa; phylum Chordata; class Actinopteri; order Cypriniformes; family Danionidae; genus Danio; species Danio kyathit. Next base: position 63,840,618 of record LR812532.1, on the reverse strand, counting down.
ACTCCACACTATGAATCATTCATAAGCATTAGCATATAGTGAATTCATTATCTGTTAAGCATTAACTCTACATTAATAAACAATAGTAAGCAGATTATAACTGCAGCTACAAATGCTGTATTATTGACTTACAACCACATTAATAATGTGCTTAATAGCTGTTCTTTCTTACTTTGTTAATAGTTTATTGTCCATTACTGTCACGAACGGGTCTTGAACCCGGGTCTCTGGTGTGGAAACTGGTGTGTGTAAACCACTGAGCCACAAGGGCGGTTGTGTTGGACCCAAACGAAAACACTCCAAGTGGGAATCCAGGAAACAAGGATTTATTAAAAAAAAGGTTAACTTGGATTCTTCTCAAAAAATGAAGTAGCAAAACAGACAACTCAGGTTCTTCTCAGAATGAGGTATATTACAGATTTTAACAGTGCAAAAAAAAACATACAAAGAAAACTCCACGAGGGGAGAAAACAAACAGACAACAATGCAGCAAGCAACCGGATAAACAAAACAGTCTTACTAGACGTAGCTCAGGAGAACAAGGGACCGCAAGGCAAGTGCACTGGAGCTGACTCAAAAACCGAGTGAGGAACAGAGAAAAAGTGACAACTTAAATACACTGGCTGGAACAAGTCACAGGTGATCGAAATAAAGTAAATGAGAACACACGAGGAAGAACAAAGGCAGAGGGGGAACATGGGGACCTCTAGGGGAATGGAGACAAAGTGCAGGAAGGTGACAATTACTAAATTCAGTATTGCTTTATTTACAAACCCTTTGTATTTAAGAGTGGTTGGTGGTTTTAAAGATCATTCAGAATGAGTTAGTAAATGATTAATAAACTATTCAGATCCACATTTATATATCTTATTATTCAGGCATGTAGTAACGGTTACTATGTATGTTAATAAATGCTTTATTAACTTAACTTCATCCAGTTTTGTGACCTAATCTAAAGTGAGGACTATTAATGCTTTATAAATCCCTTATAGATGACCATAGATATATACACTAGATATCACATAGGGACCCTGAGCATGCGTCAATAGCGCCGCCACATTGGTACAGTGCTCCTAGGACAAACGTCATTCAACAGCACTAGTCAAGACAGTGTGCCAATGTGAAGATGCTGGACTTTATCGCTGTGTACGGGTGCAGTAACGAGCAAACAAAGAAAACAAAGCACAAAGGCAGAACATTTCATAGGGAAGATTTTGTTTTTTATGTTTTTGTATGTTATGAACTTTTGTGCTTAACAAGTAATGTTATTGATGATAATACAGTCTCTTACTGCAGTCACCATAAGGCAAAGGAGCACCAACTCGCACTAAATTCTAGACTTATGCTAGTTTTGTTGAATAAAATAAGCAAACTATGTTATGAAATATGACAAGAAGACGCTGCGGTGCCAGAAACTTGTATTATTGTCGGCTAAGTGAACGAGTCGTTCATAACGGAGATTCATTCACAAACGAATCGCTCCCTCCGTCAGAATGAGAAGTGAAAGCAGGAGAGGGGTGGGGGGGGGGTGTTTCAGGACATGGATTAGATCAAATTAAACAGGGAAGGAGGGTAATGCATTTACATGCACACAAACACTCACTCTTTGTCAGGAATGCCCGTGCGGTCACTGATCCATCAATGTAGAAAAGTGATGTAAAATTATAATATTTCGTAATTTAAAAAAATATTTGCATACTGACCACCGGGGAAAACTCCCGATCATAGATATATGTGTATATGTGTATTTCTCTGGCTTTGGATGGCCACAATCCTCCACTTCACCTTGGTCCTGCATTCATTTCAAAGGAGCGCTCAACTGTACTAAAATGGCGGCTCTATTGACGCATTCAACCACATTTGTTAATTAAAAAGATGGAACAGTTGAATATAAACCCATGCATATGTAAATGGTATTTCTCATTTTTAACAAATAGAACTCGGGTTGTAAAGGTTAAAAATATCCGTTCAGGTGAAAAGAACTGTACTACTGGGGTTCCACAAGGCTGTGTCAGCTCACCTATTCTTTTTACACTTTTTACAAATGAATGCTCAAGTAAGCATTCACAGAATTTTATTTTTAAATATTCTGATGACACAGCCATACTAAGTTTACTCTATGAGAATGATGATATTAGTGTTATCTACCAGTCAGAAATTAGCCGGTTTGTTGAGTGGTGTGATATAAATAAGCTACAGATAAATACTAAGAAAACAGAAGAGATGGTATTTGACCCAAAGTGTATAGGTGACCATCGTCAAGTGGTTGTACACGACCATCCTATCACTCAGTCAGAAACCTGTAAGTATTTGGGCATTTACATCGACAGTTCTTTCACATGGAAAACACACATTGAGTGGGTTTGTTCTCGTTTACACCAGAGATTGTATTTTTTACGGAGGTTACGTCTTTTTGGAGTTAACAAGAAGCTCATGATGTTGTTTTATAAAGCAGTTCTTGATTAGATATGGTATCACATTGTGGTTTGGCAACCTATCTGTTCAGTGTAAATCCAAGTTGATGCATCTCTTAAAGACAGGATGGAAAATAGTTGGGCACGATGAATATTTTAATCCTCAAGTTTTATATGAGAATTGTGTCCTCAACCAGGTGGAAAGGATTGTGAATGATCCAACTCATTTTTTGTTTCCACATTATGAACTGCTTCCCTCTGGTAGAAGATATAGAGTCCCAAAGTGTAGGTTGAACCGTTATAAGAAATCCTTTGTACCTGATTCAGTGGGTTTATTTAACAAGAGTCTGTCTTAATTAGCATTATAAATTATGTAAATGCTGTATTTTTGTATTGTTTTTATTACCTGTTTTATGAAATGTCTACTGCAATATGGTGATGCCCAGAACAAATTTCCTGTTAAGGACAATAAAGTTAGTACTACTACTACTACATTCCTTCTAATAGACAACAGTAGGGTAGGCGACATCTAGTGTATATATCTATGATAGATGACAAGTTAAATTCTAAACAAGAAAAAAGAAAATAAACGACATTATTCATTCGTATTCGTTTGAAGATGCACAAATAAAACTGTACTTCAGGTGAAAAATAAATCTTTGCAATCTTATCTAAAATAAGTGACTATTTACTATTATATTGTTGTTGTTTTATCCAGTTTTATGTTGTATTTTGACACTCCTGTTATTCAGCAAAGTTTAAACTTTACAGTCATTTTACTTTTTAGATAAGATTGCAAAGATGTATTGTTCATTTGATACTGAGCCTTTAATTGTCATCTATAAGGGATTTAGAAAGCATAACTAGTCCTCACTTTAGATCATAGATATATATCACATAGGGACCCTGAGCATGCGTCAATAGCACTGCCACATTTGTACAGTGCTCTCAGGACAAAAGTCATTCAACCGCACTAGTCAAGATTAAAGCCAATGTGAAGATGCTGGACTTTAGTGCTGTGTACGGGTGTAGTAACGAGCAAACAAAGAAAACAAAGCACAAAGGCAGAACATTTCATAGGGAAGATTTCGTTTTTGTATGGTATGAACTTTTGTGCTTAACAAGTCACGTTATTGAAGATACCGTCTCGTACTGCATTCAACATAAGGCAAAGGAGCATCAACTCACACTAAATTCTAGACTTATGCTAGTTTTGCTGAATCAAATAAGCAAACAATGTTATAAAATATATAACAACAAGATGCTGCGCTGCTAGAAACGTGTATTTTTGTCGGCTAAGTGAACGAGTCGTTCATAACGGAGATTCATTCACAAACGAATCGCTCCCTCCGTCAGAATGAAAAGTGAAAGCAGGGGGAGGGGGGGGGGGGGGGGTTCAGGACTCAGATTAGATCAAATTAAACAGAGAGGGAGAATAATACATTTCCACGCACACAAACACACACTATTTATCAGGAATGCCCGTGCGGTCCCATCCATTAAAACTCCTTCATAGATATATGTGTATATTATATCCATGGCTTGGGATGGCCACAGTCCTCCACTGCACCTTGGTCCCGCGTGTGTGTGTGTGTGTGTGTGTGTGTGTGTGTGTGTGTGTGTGTGTGTGTGTGTGTGTGTGTGTGCGTGTGCGTGTGCGTGTGCGTGTGCGTGTGCGTGTGGGTGTGGGTGTGCGTGTGCGTGTGCGTGTGTGTGTGAGAGAGTCTCTGTGTCGGCCCTCAGGCTGTTTTCTCCCTCTGGATGTTCAGGCTCCTGCAGGCCCTCACAGCTTGTTTTCAGGGCTCTTCACTGCTCTGATCACTGCTCTCTGTGTCTGGACAGATCATGGAGCTCCTGTGTGTGCTTGCATGCGTGTGTGTGTGTACAGTATATACAGTTGAAGTCAGAATTATTCGCCTCCTTGTTTATTTTTTCCCCAATTTCTGTTTAACAGAGAGCAGATTTCTTCAACACATTTCTAATCATAATAGTTTTAATAACTCATCTCTAATAACTGATTTATTTTCTCTTTGTCATGATGACAGTAAATAATATTAGACTAGATATTCTTCAAGACACTTCTATACAGCTTAAAGTGACATTTAAAGGCTTAACTAGGGTAATTAGGGTAACTAGGCAGGTTAGGGGAATTAGTTACAATTATTGTATAATGATGGTTTGTTCTGTAGACTATCAAAATAAAACTAGCTTAAAGGGGCTAAAAATATTGTCCTTAAAAGGGTGTTAAAAAATTAAAAACTGCTTTTATTTTAGCCGAAATAAAACAAATAAGACTTTCTCCAGAAGAAAAAATATTATGAGACATACTGTGAAAGTTTCCTTGCTCTGTTCAACATCATTTAGGAAATATTTAAAAATGAAACAAAAATGTAAAGGGGGGTGATTAATTCTGACTTCAACTGTATATATATATATATATTATAGATGGGCATAGATACATTTTTTTAATCTAGATAATTCTCACTGTAATCTTGCAATATATCTGGATCACTAATAATGACTAAAGTAAGTCTTTGAGAACGGGTTTCTCCAGCCAGGTGGTGCATTAGACCAGGGGCTCATCTCCTGTTTCCAAAATGCATCACAAACTGCTTGAGAAACTGTTCTACTATGATAATTGGTGATGAAAATAAATGATGTTCATTAAGATGCACTTGTGTTTACTCACTGTTTATTCAGTTAAACATCAATGTTGAGCTGTAGGCCTACATAAACTCCAAACAGCCATTTTTGATGACCTTAATCTGACTAAAGTCATAACTGAACTAAACAGAAATGGAATGAAGACGTGGAGTATCGCAAAATGCAGACGTTTTTTTCTTTCCATTTGGCGTGTGTTACTAAACTCCAGAACACTCTCACCAGTCCTTACTCTTTATTTGTGTCTAATACCCCAGTTTGTCATGGGGGCATGAATGAAATGTTCATGAGTTAAAGTGAAACTGCCGAACTGCAGATAAAAAGTCACCCAAAATGACAGGAAACTCTTCCATGAAAGCACTTGACGTAAACACCGTCATTATATTATTGTCTATGACTAACTAGACTACAGATGTCCATGTGAGCGTAGTCAGTAGTGTCTTCAAGTAAGTGAAAGATCCAGAAGGGCGTCCTGCTGATTTGATTCAGAATGCCACTGTTTTGTCAGACGTCTCACCGGTTTGACTTTCATTCACCGTCATTCATTTTAAAAAGCAGCCGCTCTATTTTATTTGTGTATGTTTTACTGGAACACATGAACTCTACAGGTGCCTGATAGTTAGATGTGGAGCTCACATTAATCAGATTCACTCTAGTGAACTGCATCCATGTTAGCACGTCACGTGTGATGTGGTCATTTCACAGTAGGAACACACACAGGTTTGAAGACTCGTTCTCGCCCCCTACAGTACAATTCGGTCAGGTGTACATCCGCGCTAAACTATCAAGGTGAAAGTCATCATAGCTTGCATAGAATAGACCCAGCTCCCAACACAACTTTGAGAATAGATTAACAACAAGATTTTTTTATCGCCCAATAAGAATCTCGCGTTAACGCAGCACCTGTAGTCCCATTTAGCAACTTGATAGCAACCGTCTTTTTAAAGAAGCGTAACCAATTTTAAAAATTAAGAGTGAGATGAAACTGATGTGTTTTATGTCATAGAATAAAACGTGAAAGTGTCTTGACTTTGTGTTAGTCACGAACCTTAGCTGAAATCCCATTGACTTTGGGATGAGGGAACCGGAACTGCTAAAATGCTAACTCGCTTCCGGGTTTTTGCATACAAATTGACGTCATAGTTCCTCCCCTCTATAAGGGAATGAGGCACAAAAAAGCCCCACCCTCTACTCAATATTCAGTTTTAGTTGAATATTACATCAACATACTGAATTAAAAGTCTCTGCAACTTCCGGTTCACTCAGACTTTAAAGTCCATGTGAAATTAAAAATGACAATGCTTGTTTTGCTAGCTCACATTGTTAATTAATATTCTTAGCCACGCCCCCTTACTGTTTGTTTGCTGTGGGGGAATGATGCACAATAATAAAGCTCCGCCCCCTACTCAATATTCAGTTTCAGCTGTAAGTACATTAACATACTGAGATAAAAGTCTTCTTAGCCACGCCCCTTACTGTTTGTTTGCTATGGGGGAATGATGCACAATAACAAAGCTGCGCCCCCTACTCAATATTCAGTTTCAGCTGTAAGTACATTAACATACTGAGATAAAATTCTTCTTAGCCACGCCCCCTTACTGTTTGTTTGATATGGGGGAATGATGCACAATAATAAAGCTCCGCCCCCTACTCAATATTCAGTTTCAGCTGTAAGTACATTAACATACTGAGATAAAAGTCTTCTTAGCCACGCCCCCTTTACTGTTTGTTTGCTATGGGGGAATGATGCACAATAATAAAGCTCCGCCCCCTACTCAATATTCAGTTTCAGCTGTAAGTACATTAACATACTGAGATAAAAGTCTTCTTAGCCACGCCCCTTACTGTTTGTTTGCCATGGGGGAATGATGCACAATAACAAAGCTCCGCCCCCTACTCAATATTCAGTTTCAGCTGTAAGTACATTAACATACTGAGATAAAAGTCTTCTTAGCCACGCCCCCTTACTGTTTGTTTGCTATGGGGGAATGATGCACAATAACAAAGCTCCGCCCCCTACTCAATATTCAGTTTCAGCTGTAAGTACATTAACATACTGAGATAGGTCTTCTTAGCCACGCCCCTTACTGTTTGTTTGCCATGGGGGAATGATGCACAATAACAAAGCTCCGCCCCCTACTCAATATTCAGTTTCAGCTGTAAGTACATTAACATACTGAGATAAAATTCTTCTTAGCCACGCCCCTTACTGTTTGTTTGCTATGGGGGAATGATGCACAATAATAAAGCTCCGCCCCCTACTCAATATTCAGTTTCAGCTGAAAGTACATTAACATACTGAGATAAAATTCTTCTTAGCCACGCCCCTTACTGTTTGTTTGCTATGGGGGAATGATGCACAATAATAAAGCTCCGCCCCCTACTCAATATTCAGTTTCAGCTGAAAGTACATTAACATACTGAGATACAAGTCTCAGAGATTTCTGGATCACACCGACTTTAAACTGTTTCTCCTAAGATGAAAAGACGAATAAAGTCAAAACACTCACCACACACACATAGACAGAAACATGCACACACAGACACAAATACTCACACGCACACAAATACATGCACACACATGGACAGACAGAAACACACAGACACTGATACACATACAAACACTCACATAGGCAGAAACACATACTGTATGCACACACAAACACACGACCACACAGACCCAAATACTCACACAAATACACACATAGATATAAATATATACACACACTTATGCACACACACACACACACACACATTGACAGAAACACATAGGTACACACACACACTTACGCACACACATGCACCCACAGACACACTCACACACTCACAAAAAACTTCCAGCAAAGTTTTCCTGTGGTCATCGGAGTCCTGAGAGCTCCAGAGTCACAGCATCAGAATGCAGAGCTGTGTGTTTTTATGAGTTTATTTCTTTATTTATGACCAATCGTGCGCTCTGCACAGGTGTAAAGAGACTCAAAGCTCTTTAAGAATAAATAAATGCACAGGAATCTCCTGCGGTTTCGCTCTTTCAGAGAGAAGCTGAAAGTTTAATGCAGCAGAGTTTCCTGAGGAACATGGAAACGGACACTAATATTTATGGATGAAGTGTTTCCTTCACTTTAGATCGGGCGGGCGGGCGAGCCTTTGGAGTGAAGACGTTTACTCTCTCCCTCCCTCTCTCTCTCAATTCAGTTCAATTCATTTCAATTCAACACATTTCTAAACATAATAGTTTTAATAACTCATTTCTAATGCCATGATGACAGCACATAATATTAGACTAGATATTCTTCAAGACACTAGTATTAAGCTTTAAGTGATGTTTAAAGGCTTCACTAGAGTAATTAGGGTAAAGTTAGGGTAATTAGGCAAGTCATTGTATAACAGTGGTTTGTTCTGGAGACAATCCAAAACTAATATTGCTGAAGGGGGCTAATAATATTGACCTTAAAATGGCTTTAAAACTATTAAAAACTGCTTTTATTCTAGCCCAAATAAAACAAATAAGAAGACTTTCTCCAGAAGAACAAATATTAGAGGAACTACTGTGAAAAATTCCTGAATCTGTTCAACATCATTAAGGAAATATTTGGAAAAGAAACAAAAACTTATATATATATATACACACACACACACACACACACACATATACACTCACCGGCCACTTTATTAGGTACACCTGTCCAACTGCTTGTTAACGCACATTTCTAATCAGCCAATCACATGGCAGCAGCTCAATGCATTTAGGCATGTAGACATGGTCAAGACGATCTGCTGCAGGTCAAAGCGAGCATCAGAATGGGGAAGAAAGGGGATTTAAGAGACTTTGAACGTGGCATGGTTGTTGCTGCCAGACGGGCTGCTCTGAGTATTTCAGAAACTGCTAATCTACTGGGATTTTCACGCACAACCATCTCTAGGGTTTACAGAGAATGGTCCGACAAAGAGGAAATATCCAGTGAGCGGCAGTTCTGTGGGCGCAAATGCCTTGTTGATGCCAGAGGTCAGAGGAGAATGGCCAGACTGGTTCCAGCTGATAGAAAGGCAACAGTAACTCAAATAAGCACTCGTTACAACCGAGGTCTGCAGAAGAGCATCTCTGAACACACAACACGTCCAACCTTGAGGCGGATGGGCTACAGCAGCAGAAGACCACACCGGGTGCCGCTCCTGTCAGCTAAGAACAGGAAACTGAGGCTACAATTCACACAGGCTCACCAAAACTGGACAAGAGAAGATTGGAGAAACGTTGCCTGGTCTGATGAGTCTCCATTTCTGCTGCCACATTCGGATGCTCGGCTCAGAAGTTGGCCTCAACAACATGAAAGCATGGATCCATCCTGCCTTGTATCAGCGGTTCAGGCTGGTGGTGGTGGTGTAATGGTGTGGGGGAGATTTTCTTGGCACACTTTGGGTTCATTAGTACCAATTGAGCATGGTGTCAACGCCACAGACTACCTGAGTATTGTTGCTGACCATGTCCATCCCTTTATGACCACAGTGTCTCCATCTTCTGATGGCTACTTCCAGCAGGATAACGCACCATGTCATAAAGCTTCAATCATCTCAGACTGGTTTCTTGAACATGACGATGAGTTCACTGTACTCAAATGGCCTCCACAGTCACCAGAGCTCAATCCAATAGAGCCCCTGTGGGATGTGGTGGAACGGGAGATTGGCATCATGGATGTGCAGCCGACAAATCTGCAGCAACTGCGTGATGCTATCATGACAATATGGAGCAAAATCTCTGAGGAATATTTCCAGTTCCTTGTTGAATCTCTGCCACCAAGGATCAAGGCAGTTCTGAAGGCAAAAAGGGGTCCGACCCGGTACTAGTGAGGTGTACATAATAAAGTGGCCAGTGAGTATATATTTATACAAAATCATTTAGATTAGAAAATTAATAAATACATACACAAATGACAAAATATTAAATTTAAATGTAAGAAATTAAATTTGATTAAAAATAATAATAATAATAAAAATAACTCAATATTAATAAATATATAAAATAAAATACAAATACAAATCTCTCTCTCTCTCACACACTCTCTCTCTCTCTCTCTCTCTCTCTCTGTCTGATGCAGCGCTGTAGAATGGAGGTTAATTTCTTTACAAGAGCGTGGCACTCGCCGGGCAATTACAGCAGTGATGGAGAGTTTCCTTCACTCCCTGTTGTTTAAAAGCTGTAATTTATGTCTCGCAAAGAGGCCGCAGTTAATTTCTCCTGTGTGGCTGCAGAGGGAGGCGGACGCGTCTCTCTGACACTTTAATAGGAGTTCTGGGAGAAACGCAACCATCTCAATCTGGTTCTGACCCAATGGGCACTGGATCATTGTTTCCTGGTTTTTAACGCTCCGTGTTACCTTGAGGAGGAAAAGACGCTGAATGTAAAACGGACCTGGGAATTGGCAGTCCTTGTAAATATCCCGGCCATGGAAATGTGTGTTGCTAATTGTTCCACCACCAATGCTGAGGGAATGAAGCTGTTTCTGTGTGTTTCTGAGACGGCACAGAGGTTTTGTCTTGCTTCTGCACTGTAAACACATCAGTATTTCTGTATTTTGTGATTCATGTTTTTATTTTTCTCTCTTTATTTCTGCTTTTTTATTGCATCATGGCATCTTGATCTTTCTTCCAACAACTTTTAACCCTAAAAAAGGTGTAAACTTTTGTGAATTTTATGAACATGTTTAATAGTATAAAGTGCTATATTGTCTGTGTTGGTGTTGTATATTACACTACAAACACCTTGTAATAAACTGCAGCACATTGTCTGTTGTTTTACACACTTATTTCTCTAGATATTATCTCTTATATTATTTCAGACGACTAAAATCTCTATAAAAGTCACTTTGTTTAACTGTAGAGTTGAATTTTCAACATCAGAAGTGGACAGAGCAGAAATCAACATCCCATAATGCAATTGACCACCACAAATAAACACAAAACACACACTATAAGGAAGATATATTGTGATGTATACACAATATATGGCAGATATTATTTACAGCGTGGTCCAAATATCTACAAACTCTTGAATCAAGAAGCATTTTATAGGCAAGCAAAAAATATTGGGTTGTTTTCAGAAATAAAGAGTTAAAATTGGGCTGCATGATGGCTCAGTGTTAGCACTGTGGCCTCATGTTGCGTTCACACCAGATGCGGAAGAAGCGTCAAGCTTGAGGGATGTTAAATCAATGCAAAGACGCGAATAGACATCCTGCAGCGCGAATAAGGCGGCGGGAATGACGTGATTCGCGAGAATGAAGCGGCATAAGTTGAGTGTTTTGCGCGATTGACACTCTTTTTGCACGTTTCCTGTGAATCGCTCGAATTGGAAAATCTGAACTTCAGCAGACATTTGCGCCACATTAACCAATCAGGAGCATTCTCTTGTAGGGGAGTTGTTATGACGTAACACCTGTTGTTGATGTTGGGGGGGGAAATCTCCTGCTGACACCGACAACAGTTCATCAAACTGGGCTTGGCTTAGTCAGAAGCACCGCTGAAAGCTTCCATCATCCAGGTTCAGTTTCTGGAGGAGTTGATGAGCTCACAGAGCTGCTGCACCTCTGAATGGATCTAGTAGACTCGGACACGGCTCCAAACGAATCGACGCTGTTTTTCAGCCTTCATAAAGCACATAAACACAGCTACTCTCTTAATAAAATCCATGTTAGCCATTTAGCAACGAAACTACAGTCACCGGGCAAACAAAAGCCATGAATCAGGTGAATCCGCGTCTGTTGTGAAGTGAATTTAACAGGCGAATGAAGTGAGTAAACTCAAAATGTTCACGTGCCTATTTAAGCACGATTTATCCACGCATGCAGCGTCTGAACACAGCATCACAGTAATGCTGTCAGAATCACGCCCCCACAAGAGCAAGCTCCTGATTGGTTAATGCCGCGCGAATTTCCTATGAAGTTCAGATTTTCGAACTCGAGTGATTCACGTGTCAAACTCGCAAAACGCTCGACTCACGCCACTTCATTCGCACGAATCGTGTCATTTGCGCCGCCTCATTCGTTTGTATCGTGCCGCAGGATGTCTATTCGCGTCTTTGCATTGACTAAACATGTAAATCACTCACGCTTGCCGCTTTATCCGCGTCTGGTTTGAACGCAGCATAAGAAGATCGCTGGTTGGAGTCCTGGCTGGGTTAGTTGGCGTTTCTTCAGTTTGCATGTTCTCCCCGTGTTGGTGTGGGTTTCCTCCGGGTGCTCCGGTTTCCCCCACAGTCCAAACACATGCGCTATAGGAGAATTGATTAACTAAATTGGCCATAGTGTATGAGTGTGTGTGTGTGTGTGTGTGTGTGTGACTGAGTTTGTATGGGTGTTTCCCAGTACTGGGTTGCGGCTGGAAGGGCATCCGCTGTGTAAAACACATGCTGGAATAGTTGGCGGTTCATTCCGCTGTGGTGACCCCTGATAAATAAGAGACTAAGCTGAAGGAAAATGAATGAATGTTAAAATTGAGTTTTTTTTCCACACATTTAAGGTTGTAATGCTTATTTTGTAAAAGTGCTCTGTGTGTTTACTTTTAAAGTAGTTTTTTTTCATGTGCAAAAACTAAGAATTTACTGAATTAATCTTTATTTTTACAGTAAAACATAACTAAAACCAATCTCTGTTAAATAAAAGGCATTTAAGTTATTTTATGTTTAGATTAATCAGCAAAGCCACACTGTAAGGGTGCTTTCACACCTGCCTTATTTAGTTGGGTTGAATCGCACTAGAGTTCGTTTTCCCTCTTGGTGCGGTTCGTTTGGGCAGGTGAGAAGGTAGCAATCGCACTTGGGTGCGCACCAAAAGCGCACCAAAAAAGCGTACCGAGACCTGCTTGAAGAGGTGGTCTCGGTACGCTTTCAAACGAACCCTGGAGCGGTTCGTTTGTGGTGAGAACGTGATCCAAACTAAAACAGACCCAACCGCAAAAAGTACTGCGCCTTTTTGGACTAATCCAGCTGCCGTAGTGCGATGCGCTGTCTATCTTATGGGGTTTGGAGGAAAAATATTTGTTGACAGCGCTTTACCAACAGTTTTAAACAGAGAGAGAGAGAGAGGGAGAAACATTACCTGATGGATCATTGGTAATATTTCCGAAAGATGACCATGTCTCAGTTTAGCTAAATTATTTCACGCCTTCTCCTAATGCTTTCACCGATTGCAATGCATTAAAACATTGTTTTCCAGCCCCAGCCGCGCTTCATTCTCGAAATGTATAGTTTGTCTAAAGTGATGCATACAAACTACATAGTATACTATGAGCAGGGATACTGCGTCAGCCAGCGCAGCGACATTGTGTGTCTGCCGGTTTGTTTATTTGCGGTAGTTCCACGTAAATTCTGACCAATTGAAAAGGAGTTTAGGAAATGCGTTCAATAACATCTGGCCAGTGAGTGATGTAGATTTTGTCACATGACTGCATTTTGGTTCGTTTCAGCTGGTTCGGACCAAAGCAATCAGTGTGGTGTGAAAGGGACCCAAAACGGCAGAAAAATGCTACAATGTATCATTTGTTGCCTTTGGTCCGGACCAAATGAACCGAACCACATATGTGAAAGCACCCAAAGAAATTAATGATCAATTAGTCGTGACAGCATATGTTTTTAGGTCATTGTAACTTATTAAACTATGTTAATCATGTTCTAACTTAATTTTATAAGTTACGCAAGCTGTTTTAAGTCAGTTTAAAATAAGTTCAATGGACTCATAAGGTTAATTTGATTCAGCTTAAAAGTTTAAGGCCACCAGGATTTTTTACAGAGCATGTAGAAAACATGTAAATGAGAGATTGGTGAGGAGTGGACTCATTTATGCTGAATAACACTGTAACTGATGATAGCTAAACATTGATTATTGCAAATCTACTAATATGTTTTGTGCCAGGCGATGCAGTGGTGCAGTAGGTAGTGCTGTAACCTCACAGCAAGAAGGTCGCTGGTGCGAGCCTCGACTGGGTCAGTTGGCGTTTCTGTGTGGAGTTTGCATGTTCTCCCTGTGTTCGCGTGGGTTTCCCTCACAGTCCTAAGACATGCGGTAGAGGTGAATTGGGTAGGCTAAATTGTCCGAAGTGTATGAGTGTGTATGGATGTTTCCCAGAGATGGGTTGCAGCTGGAAGGGCTTCCGCTGCGTAAAACATGTGCTGGATAAGTTGGCGGTTCATTCCGCTGTGGTGACCCCGGATTGAAAAGAATGTTTTGTGCCTGTATTTGAAGCTTGGGTTGTGTATTTGTGTTGTAAGCGCTAAAACACTCTTCATTTCCTCTGCAGGTCAGATTTATGTGAACACAGAGAGTCACACTGCAAATAATGCTGCTATTCTGAGAGTTTTTGTTTTGTTTCTTGTCCAAATATCTGAAAACTGTTAAATCAACAAGCGTTTTATTGACATGAATAAAATATAGTCTTGTTTTCAGAAATAATAAGTCAAAATAAAGTGAGTTTTTCCTTAAAACAAGCAAAATAACCTGACAATAGGGGCAGAGAAGGCTTTCACTTTGCAATAACACTTTTTCTTTCCCCATTGTCATATTATTTTGCTTATTTTAAGGAAAACTCACTTCATTTTGGCTCATTGTTTTTGAAAACTAGACAATATATTTTACTCGTCTAGAAAATTCTTCCTGATTTAAGAGTTTGTAGATGTTTGGACTAAAATCAAGACAAAAACTCTAAGAAAGAGGAGCATTATTTGCAGAGTTTAACAATCTCTTCTGCATCCAGACTGTATTTACAGTAAGATATACAGTAACAGATCTGCCGTATCCATCATTCCTGCTAAATGTCGTCCTCCTGCAGATCTGCTCTTTGTTCAGTGCACCATCAGCTTTTATAAACACACACACTGGATATGATTTGATGGATTGTTTTCAGCATGTTCTCTGTCTGCTTTCTGTCTCATTACTGACTTTAGTTTTCTGTCTTTCTACTAAAGCTGAGGTTAAAAGCATCTCAGTGCTTCTGTTTCAAACGAGAGACTCTATAATGAAAACATTTAGGATCATTTGTTCTTACACTCTAAGAATGCATTCAGCCCCATCTCATGAGTAGATAGGAATGATTTATATGATGGTAGTTTGATATGAATTCATGTAAAATGTCATTAATATGGAAACAAATATTGTCCTAAGAAATTATAAAATAAAGTGAGTTTTTCCTGAAAACAAGGAAAATAATCTGGTTTTTCTTGTTTTTAAATATGCTTGCCCCAAAATGAAATTCTTCATTTGTTTATTTACAATGCTATTGTGTTGATTCAATTGACCTGATTTAACTCACCCGTTCACCCGATTCAATTATTTTATCCATTTAATACCAAACTGATTAAAATTTTACCCAATATTTATTTTAAAAACTGTTCATTTGTCTATTTATATTATTGTGTAGATTCAATTCAGACTTACTTTATTCAATTCACCTGATTCAATTCACCTGTTCACTTGATTCAATTGTTTGTTTGATTAAATTTACCTGATTCAATTCATTGATCACTTGATTCAACTGACCTGCTCAGTTGATTCAGTTCACCTGATTCAATTCACCTGTTCACTTCATTCAACTCACCCGTTTACTTGATTCAGTTGTTTGCTTGATTCAATTTACCTGATTCAATTCACCCACTCACTTGATTAAATTCACCTGATTCAGTTCGCTGATCACTTGATTCAATTCACCTGATTCAACTGACCAGTTTCAGTTCACCTGATTCAATTCACCTGTTTTCTTGATTCAACTCACCTGTTCACTTGATTCAATTGTTTACTTGATTCAATTGTTTGCTTGATTAAATTGACCTGATTCAGTTCACCCACTCACTTGATTAAATTAACCTGATTCAGTTCATTGATCACTTGAGTAAAATCACCTGATTCAACTCACCTGTTCACTTGATTCAATTGTTTGCTTGATTAAATTTACCTGATTCAGTTCACTTGATTCAATTTCACCTGGTTCAGTTCACCCATTCACTTGATTCAATTCACCCATTCACTTGATTCAATTCACCTGATTCAGGTCACCTGTTCACTTGATTCAATTCACTCGATTCAATTCACCTGATTCAATTCACCGGTTCACTAGATTAAATTCACCTGATTTAACTCACTTAATTCAATTCACCCATTCACTTGATTCAATTCACCTGATTCAGGTCACCTGTTTACTTGATTCAATTCACTCGATTCAATTCACCCGATTTAACTCACTTAATTCAATTCACCCATTCACTTGATTTAATTAACCTGATTCAGTTCACCTGTTCACCTGATTCAATTCACCTGATTTAACTCACTTGATTCAATTCACCTGATTCAATTCACCCGATTTAACTCACTTGATTCAATTTGCCTGGTTCAGTTCACCCATTCACTTGATTCAATTCACCTGTTCACTTGATTCAATTCACCTGATTCAATTCACCCGATTTAACTCACTTGATTCAATTCACCCATTCACTTGATTTAATTCACCTTATTCAGTTCACCTGTTCACTTGATTCAATTCACCTGATTTAACTCACTTGATTCAATTCACCTGGTTCAATTCACCCATTCACTTGATTCAATTCACCTGATTCAGTTCACCTGTTCACTTGATTCAATTCACCTGATTCAGTTCACCTGTTCACTTGATTCAATTCACCCGATTTAACTCACTTGATTCAATTCAGTTCTTGATTCAATTCACCTGGTTCAATTCAACCATTCACTTGATTCAATTCACCTGATTCAGTTCACCTGTTCACTTGATTCAATTCGCCTGATTCAATTCACCCGATTTAACTCACTTAATTCAAATCACCTGATTCAGTTCACCTGTTCACTTGATTTAATTCACCTTATTTAACTCACTTGATTCAATTCACCTGGTTCAATTCACCCATTCACTTGATTCAATTCACCCATTCACTTGATTCAATTCACCTGATTCAATTCACCCGATTTAACTCACTTGATTCAATTCACCCATTCACTTGATTTAATTCACCTTATTTAGTTCACCTGTTCACTTGATTCAATTCACCCGATTTAACTCACTTGATTCAATTCACCTGGTTCAATTCAACCATTCACTTGATTCAATTCACCTGATTCAATTCACCTGTTCACTTGATTCAATTCGCCTGATTCAATTCACCCGATTTAACTCACTTGATTCGATTCACCCATTCACTTGATTCAATTCACCCATTCACTTGATTCAATTCACCTGATTCAATTCACCTGATTTAACTCACTTGATTCAATTCACCCATTCACTTGATTTAATTCACCTTATTCAGTTCACCTGTTCACTTGATTCAATTCACCCGATTTAACTCACTTGATTCAATTCACCTGGTTCAATTCACCCATTCACTTGATTCAATTCACCTGATTCAGTTCACCTGTTCACTTGATTCAATTCACCTGATTCAGTTCACCTGTTCACTTGATTCAATTCACCCGATTTAACTCACTTGATTTAATTCACCTGGTTCAGTTCACCCATTCACTTGATTCAATTCACCTGATTCAATTCACCTGTTCACTTGATTCAATTCACCGATTTAATTCACTTGATTCAGTTCATCTGGTTCAATTCACCCATTCACTTGATTCAATTCACCTGATTCAGTTCACCTGTTCACTTGATTCAAATCACCCGATTCAACTCACCTGATTCAATGCACATGTATTCATTGGAATCACTCAGATGTGTTTGTTGGAGTTGTTTATTTAACTTAACCCCATTCCATCAACATACAGTATTGGGGAGTAATATTCTGATAGATATTTCTGTGATTATTGCAGCCAGTGTTGCAGTGTGGTATACACAGTGCTCTGTGAGTCAGTGGTTGTGTGTGTGTGTGTGTGTGTGTGTGTACAGCAGTATGCGCTCCACTGCTGTTTGTTTGGGTCAAATAAACTTAATTTCTATCTTTCTCTCTCAGGTGCAGCTAGAGTCTGTCAAGCTGAACACAGCCATCTGATACTGAGGGCAGATACTGCTGCTGCAGAGACACACTGATCCACCGGAGACAGGTGTTTACAGGACAACACATACACACACACACACACACACACACACACACACACACACACACACACACACACACACACACACACACACACATACAGTAAAACACACACACACATACTGTAGATCACACACATAAACTGTACATACACACACACTCAAGCACACACTCATACAAACACATGCACACACACACACACACACACACACACACACACACACACACACACACACACACACACACACACACACACACACACATAAACACAAACATAAACAAACACAAAAACACATACTAATACACATTCTCACACACTCACATGCACACATATACGTATAAACACACACATACAAAAGATACATACACACAAACATATACACACACATGCGCACACACACACATACATAAACACACACATAGACAAACAAACACACTCATGCACATAAAGACATACACAAACACACACTAATACACACACATTCGCAAACACACTCACGCACATACAGATGTACACACTAATAGTGACACGCATAAACACACACTCATACACATAAATGCATACACAAACACACACTAATACACACACATTTACACAAAAACACACTTAAAGTACATAAATACACACATCCATTTCCACACGTACACACACACACACACACACACAAACACACACACACACACACACACACACACACACACACACACACACACACACACACAAACACACAAACACAAACAAACACACTCACGCACATAAACACATAAACAAACACACGCTAATACACACATTCACACACACACAAACACTTATTCACATACAGATGTACACACTAATAGTGACACACATAAACACACATACACAAACAAACACACACTCATGCATGCACACACATATACACAAATACACACACATTTGCGCAAAAACACACGTAAATACACACATCCATTTCCACACATGCTCTTATGCACACACATACACACACACTAACAATTTTCTCTTTCTTCTCACACTCATACAACGTACCACACACACACACACACACACACACACACAGATACATACTTACAGTATGCACACACACTACACTTAAGAAATTAAAACACACACACACACACACACACACACACACACACACACACACACACACACACACACACAAACACACACACACACACACACACACACACACACACACACACACACACACACACACACACACACACACACACACAGTGTTGATCATCTCATTGCTCTCTCTCTCTCTGCAGCAGGCAGGTCTCTGTGCTCTGTGAGCCGGAATGGCTGACTCTGCATCTTCATCTTCATCATGTCTCCTAGTGGACAGAGAGACGGGAGGCGTCTCAATCTGCCTGATCTTGATCTCGGGCCCCTGCGTCTCCAATGGCCCCCAGCAGGGCCCTCATCCTGGACACTGGGCTCCGGCCAGGCCTGTAACTTCCATAAAGTTTGCTCCCTCACTGCAGGCCTGTAAATCTGAGCGCTGAAACTGCTGAGCCGTAATGGAGGACATGATGATCTGGAGACCCGCAGTTACTGTAGCAGTGCTGCAGCAGGTGCCACGCCTCACAGACACTGCACAAGACCACTATCACACTCACAGTCTCAAATATCAGCATTCATATCCACCTTCCCTCCGCTTAGTCCCTTTATTCATCAGGGGGCGCCAAAGTGGAATGAACCGCCAACTATTCCAGCATATGTTTTACACAGCAGATGCCCTTCCAGCTACAACCCAATACTGGGAAACACCCATACACACTCATTCACACACACACTCATACACTACGGCCAATTTAGTTGATCAGTTCCCCTATAGTGCATGTGTTTGGACTGTGGGGGAAACCGGAGCACCCGGAGGAAACCCACACCAACACGGGGAGAACATGCAAACTCCACACAAAAACACCAACTGACCCAGCTGAGACTCGAAACAACGACCTTCTTGCTGTGAGGCCACAGTGCGACAACACTGAGCCACCTTGTCACCCCAACAGCTATTTAAAATGATGTCTCAATATTCATTCATTCATTCATTCATTTTCTTTTCGGCTTAGTCATCATTCATTCAGGGGTCGCCACAGCGGAATGAACCGCCAACTATCCCAGCATATGTTTTACACAGCGGATGCTCTTCCGGCTGCAACCCATCACTGGGAAACATCCATGCACACTCATTCACACACATACAGTACAGACAATTTAGCCCCAGCCGGGGCTCGAACCAGCGACCTTATTGCTGAGAGGTGATTGTGCTACCCACTGTGCCACCGTGACGCCCCAACAGCTATTTAAAATGATGTCTCAATATTTAATTTAAAGTGCATTTAAATTTGATATAGTGCATAATTAATGTAAAAATTATAAGTATTATACATTAAATGTGTATATTTATGTTTAAAAATGTAAGTTGTCATGACCCAATGTTGGGTCAAATATAGACAAAAACTGTTGGGTTAAAAAATTCAGTTAAACAATTTAATTGAAAAAATGTATTATACACACACCAAAAAATGCTGGGATTTCGTAACCCAACATTGGGTCAAATATGGTCAAACTCCCCTATCCAGTTAAAAAGAGTAAAAAAGTTTATGCTTTTATTTAATATGAAATAATAAAAACAACCAACAGGTTTGTCTATATTTGACCCAGCATGAGACCTATCATTATCATCAGATCTGAACTGAAGGTCAGTCCTCCTGCTGTGAGAAACTAATCACCTTTATTGACCCATGCAGCGCAGAGAGGTGAAATATGGACAAACCCAGCTGTTGGGTTAAAAAGTGTCATTTCATTTATTGAAAATTTTACTCTGTTATATATGCAATACAAAATCTAGGTTGTTGTAACCCATTGTTTGGTTAA
>LR812532.1:63762126-63809626 GCA_903798195.1 Danio kyathit | reverse complement strand
CCCAGCTTGTGTAAAGTGAACTGCTATTTAACATTATTACTCATAAATACTCTGTGCTATCATTAACATAATGAAACATACTGTTAATTCAATACACGAACATACAACACATAATAAAAGGGAAATACCTGTGAATTGGCATCAAAACAGTAGCTAAATCTCCCGTGGAGCATATGACAGCAGTATATTCCTGTACAACATAATGTCTATTAGTCGCTGTAATCACAGATTCACACTAATACAAAATGCACTACATCCACACGATATAACTACACATTCCTGATGTATCCACATATAAATCAAACAACAGAACATTGCAATACATCTAAACATTACCAACAGCATTAAATGGAAACAGTTTATATACTTTAGAAACTTAATTTTCTCAGAAAACGAGGAGCTCAGTAAAACACCTACCTCTCCCAGCTTGTGTAAAGTGAACTGGCGAGAGGCGCGCGAGCAATCTAAAATGGCGTCGACGCGCTGCCGAAATCAAAATTCAAAATAAAAGTCTCAACACTCAATTCACATATATTGCATAGAAAATTTTAAAAATAAAACCAATAAAACAATGACAAAGATTTTAATGAATAAGACAATATCACAGGTGACATTATAACCCGTTACATACACCCCTTTTTGATTTCATTAAAATCTGCCCAGAATTCAAATCACTTGGTATAGGTCCTTAATGAAACAAATTCATTCATTCAACTTGAAAGTTACCCACTAAGGAGTCAAGAAAACATCAGGGTGATCAAGCCTAAAATCTTCTTGGAATAGTATGATGCCTTGTACACCATATTATGACCCAACCCTTTTTTATCGTCCATTTAAATTCAGAACTAGTTTTTCGCATCAAATAAAATTTAAATGAAGCTCTTTAAAACAAAGACAGAAATGACTCAGATCTTCTCTTCAATTGATTTCCTACACCTTGAATGTTAAAAGGCTTCTGAACCATTGACTCAATTAATCTGTTCACCTTCTTAACAACTCTACCAGCACGGGTTCTAACACCCTGAATGTCAGGAACAGCAACCTGAGTGTCAATGTCATTTTGGGGGTCAGTTAGAAACTGTGTTGGCGTAGGTTCCTCTGTGTCACAATTCAAGTCCGCATCCAGAAATGTCTCACTGTTACTACTCTCCAGGGCACGTAACTGATTACTGGACTCTCCTCCATTCATATCAAGCTGATCTGATTCAAGGTCTTTCTCAGCATTAATGTCCTGTGCTAGAGAGGTTTCCAGCTGTGGGACAACTGGGCTTCCAATCTCTTTATCCTCCAAATTTGTAACCACACCTCCTGAATCCACTGAATCACAGTCTTCCATGGTAATTTCATCCCCATTACAACAGGTGTCATCATCTGACTCGCTCACTGAGACTGGAATGATCCTCTCCTCATCAGACGACTCCACAGGTAAGAAACTGATATCCAGCACCATGTTTCTGTGCACTACCTTTACTCTTCCATTCTCATCCTTGATCTTGTAAGTGTGTGTTTGGAGGTTTCTGTCTATCACAGTGTACACCACAGGATCCCACTTGTCTGATAGTTTCCTCTTCCCTCTTTCTCCTTTATTTGCCACCAACACGCGGTCTCCAATATTCAGACAAATTCCCTTAACTCTCTTGTTGTAACCCTTCGTTTGTTTCCTCTGTTCCTTTTCAGAATGTCTCTGTGCAATCTCAGCAGCCTCGTGAAGATGTGACATCAAGGATTTCAGGTAAGTACTATGATCGACGACTACTGGATCATGTAGAACTCGGCCAAACATAACATCCACGGGTAGCCTAGGCACACGGCCGAACATAAGTTGAAAGGGAGCAAACCCTGTTGTCTCATGGACTGTAGCGTTGTAGGCAAACGTCAGTGTTTGTATTTGCTCTGGCCATTTGTGCTTCTCTTTCAGAGGCAGAGTACGGAGCATGCTTCCCAAGGTACGGTTGAACCTTTCAACTTCCCCATTTCCCATAGGGTGGTATGCTGTGGTATGGGATTTGGAGACACCTGAGAGTTTCAACAGCTCTGTTAAAAGAGCACTTTCAAAATTGGCCCCTTGGTCGGTGTGGATGCGACCTGGAAATCCATACACACAAAACACACGGTCCCATAGTTTCCTTGCAACTTGTTTTGCTGACTGATTTGAACACGGGAAGGCATGTGCCAACTTTGTGAAATGGTCGGTCAATACAAGCACATCTACAGATTGCTTCTTTGCATCCTCTGCGGTCCAGAAATCTAGGCACACCAGTTCCATTGGCATAGAGGTCTTGATGCTTTCGAGAGGGGCACGGGCGGATGGTTCTGGGGTCTTGGCTAGAATACATCTCTGACAACACTTGATATAATCACAAATATCCTTCCCCATACTTGGCCAAAAGAAACGTTGACGGGCCAGATGGATGGTCCTCGCTTGTCCCTGATGACCTGCCAAGTCATGCACACCACGGAGAGCTTTTTCCTTGAGGCAAGAAGGTAATACCAACTGATACCGCTTGAGTTTGCTGTGTGGATCTTGTGTGACTCTGTATAATATTCCTTCCTTGATCTTAAGTTTTTCCCAATGCCTGAGAAGGGACAAGGCTGCAGGATTCATTTTGGCCTTTTCTCGCCTTGATGGTTGATGTTTTAAATTCAGAAAAGGCACCACCCCTGATATAGCCAGATCAGCTTGTTGCATGTCACACATCTCATCCGCAGCAATGCTAGGAAGAACATCAGTACAGGTTGGAAAGAAATCCTGGTAAGACTGGATTAACTGCACCGCCCTTGCTTGGGATGTTTCTTCCCACTGATCATGCAACCTTAAGCAAGCTTTGATAGTATCGCTGTCAGATGGTAAGGCAAGACATGATTGGAGGCAAATCTGTAAGTTCTGAGCTCCCTGACGGAAGGCATCTCTGACTCCTTCTCCGTTAACTCCTTCAGCTTCCACAAGTAAGTCTCGATAACTCTCCTTCATTAGCCTACTGCTCACGGTCTTAACAAAAGGGTCTCTACTCAGCGCATCCGCCACTATGTTTTTTGTCCCTGGAATATGTTTCAGCTCGAAGGTGTAAGCTGCCAATTTGGACACCCAACGTTGCTCACAGGCATCAAGTTTGGCTTTGGACATAACATATGTGAGCGGATTGTTGTCTGTCCAAACAGTAAATGTCTGACCCTTTAGCCAGTGGCTAAATTTCTCACACACGCTCCATTTGAGTGCTAGGAACTCAAGCTTGTGGACTGGATAGTTCCGTTGGGATTTACTTAGAGTCTTACTTGTGAATGCAATAGGGCGAGCACGCTCTTGACCTGCAGGCACTTGAGATAATACAGCCCCCAATCCATCTAGGGAAGCATCAATCGCCAAGATTAGAGGTCGAGTAAAGTCAGGGTGTGCTAACACCACACTTTGCAATAGACTCTCCTTGAGGTTATTCAATGAATGATCACATTCCACAGTCCAGTCTGTAGGCTTGAGCTTTCTGTAAGTTCCAGCTTTAGGATCACCCTTGATACTCCTCTTTCTTCTCTGCCCAGCCGTTAGAGCGAAGAGTGGCTTTGCTAAGGATGAACAGCCAGGTATGAAATGTTGATAATAAAGGATCATGCCGAGAACTGATTTAATCCTTCGCACTGATGGTGTGCACCTGTCATCCTCCATTAGATCGAATTTAGAGAGTTTGGAGATAACATCGACTTTTGCTGGATCGACTGCCACTCCATTTCCATCTATAATGTGACCCAAGAATCTCACAGAAGTCCTCATTAGATGGCATTTCTTAGGGCTTAACTTAAGATTGTACTGTCTCAGACGGCTGAATACAACCTCAAGCCTTTCCAATGCTTCTGGCTCACTTGGAGCGAACACTAGCAGATCGTCGAGATAGCACAGCAAACTGCTGAAGTTTAAGTCTCCGAAGATGCTTACCATCATTCGCATAAAGGATGCTGGACTGTTGCATAGCCCTTGCGGCATCCTATTATACTCATGCAGCCCAACAGGAGTCGTAAACGCAGTATATTTCTTATCTTCTTCAGCCATGGGGATATTATAAAATCCAGATGTCAGGTCCATGGTGCTAAAGAGAGTGTTTCCGCCTAAAGCAGCCAGACAATCAGACTGGTGTGGAAGTGGATGTGCATCCTTTATTGTTTTCGCATTTAACCATCTGAAATCTGTACATATTCTCAGGTTGCCATCTTTCTTCCACACTAGAACTAAAGGGGAAGCGTATTCACTCACAGACTTCCTTATTATCCCTTGTTCTTCCATTTGAGACAAAACTCGCCGCAACTTTTGATAGTGTGCAGGCGGCACCCTTCGATAAGGAAGTCTGAACGGCCGCTCATCCATTAGTCGAATGCGATGGACAAAACCCTTCACTTCTCCGCAGTCCAAAGCATGCTTGGAAAACACGTCGTTGTAGCTCTCCAGCAACTCTACTAACTTCTCTCTAGTGTCTTGGCTGACAGAACAAGATTGAAGGTCAATATCAGAAAGGCCAACAGTCTCCAAACGCTGCCTTAACCCAGCTGACGAATGAGATGGATGTTGATTCTCATCATTAACTACTTCTGCTTGGCTTGACCCTTGAAAAAGTTCAAAATCCTCCACTGCAACACATGGGAATACATCTGCCAGTTTACGATTCCTCTTGAGAGTAATTGGTTTGTCAGAGAAATTTGTGACTTTTACAGGGACCCATCGATCACCCCATAATGGTGTTACAACTCGTCCCACCATGATGTCTCGTGATGCAGATCTCGATGTTGTCGGTTCCACCACAACCGTGCTTCCCGGTGACATGGGAACATTTTTGGGCAGTTTTCCCCATACCAGATGTTCTTGTTTTGCTAACAGAGTGACACACTGCTGTAACTTGATTGTTCCTACTTTGTCTGGCAACTCTGAACCCTTCCATCGGCACGTGTTGGCCATAACATCCAAGAACTGCTCACATCCTGTCATCGATTCCCCTGACCGATTAGAAACAAGTCGCCAATAATCGCTCGTGCCTTTCATGCGATGTGCGAGGAATTTTATCACATTTGTCCCAATAATTAAATCATCCCGCTGGCCGGGTACAACAAGAATAGGTACTTGGCAGCTCTCACCATAAATTTTCAATTCGACCTCGTACATACACTTCGGCCTTGTTACTTTACCTCCACACCCCACTAAGATGACATCCTGCTGAAGAGATGTGGCTGCAGGCAAGACATTTTCACTTAACATTCTCTTTTCTGCTATGTCACTTAAGGTGCAAGCCATTGAGCCAGTATCAAGCATCCCTTCCACAGTATGCATATTATTAATGGTGACTGGAGCATAGAACAAGTTGTCAAATACTTCAAGGGTTTGCACATTTTGCGCTATCACTTTTGTCCCTGACGGAGCCTGTGCACATGCGGTTTCATAAAACTGGAGAAGATCAACACTCTCTAGGGGTTCTCTACTTGTGCTCACGCATCCCCCTTCACAACGTGAGCCATCTAGTTTAAACCTGCCGAGCCCCTGGATGGTGCTTGATTTGGCCTGAAACGATCGCTTGTGCAGTCTCTTTTTCCATGACCAGGCTGAAAACAAGTAAAGCACAGACGTTCACGCCGACAGTGTGTCACAGTAGAGTGATCACGGGATCTGCATACTCTGCAGAGCTTACCCTGAGATGGTTGAGATGGCACTTGGACATTTTGAGAAAGCGCGCGATCAAGAAGATTAATCAAAGTCCTCATACAATTGTCATCACTCTGAGCTGTATGTGTGATGCTGACATCAAGCTCACCTGGCTCTTCAGATGATACAACACTCACTTCATCCTTGTGAGGGGTCTGAATGCAAGCAGTTACATGTCTTGTAGCAGAATGGCGCTTTGGTTTGGTTGGCATTTGCTCTCTTTGATCTGTCTGGTACCGATCAAGCTGTTCTTGGATCTCCTGTGCTGTCCATTTTTCTGGAGCTTTGAAGCGGAATACTGCAGAAAGGGTGGGGTCAGGGCAGTACTTCACGAACATCATGGCCGCTTCCTGACATGGATTCTGCATCTGTCTTCCAAGCCTCTTCAAAGCCTCTTCTGTGAGATCTACTGCTTTGTTCAGACGCACCCAATACTCAATAGGGTCTTCTCCTGCTAATGGGACTGTACCATAGAAGTCTGCCAAGGGCATACAGGAATAATTAACATCACCAAAGTGTTGTTTCAGGATGTTCAGAATAACGTTTGGGTTCTCAATTGGGTTCAAAGCTGAATTACAGCGGAGCGTTACTTTAACGACATCCTTAGCTTTACCCATCAATCTGCTTAAAATCTCTTGATGTTGTTCAGCTAATGGTGTACCTCTCTTTCGCAGATATATTTCCATTAGTTCCTCCCACTCTCGCACGCTGAGCTTATCAGTTGAATCTCCCCGATAGACTGGAGGTTCTTTTGCATCTGACTGCATAATCAACCTAACCCCCGTCAAATTGAGTGAAGGTATGTCAGTAAAGGTTTTTGTGGCACCTAAGCTCTGTGACTGAGGGTCCGTATTTTCTTCTCCCCTACTACTAGCTTCTTTTTGTGATGTTAACATTGTCTGTCCAACTTGTTGAACAATCTGTGCTATAAACCCTTGCCAATCTGGATTATTTAAATCAGGAACAGCTAAAGGCATAGTGTCAGCTGTGGGGCTAGGTACCTGGTCAGTTATACGTGTCGAGCATAACACTTGAGGTTTCCCATTAATCTTACTTTCTCTCACATTTGGAGTAACTGGAGTCTCACTGAAAAATCTCCCCCTACCAAGACCTAAACCAGTCATTGTCTCATCGAAATCGTCTGCATTTAAACTAAATGCCATGCTCAATTTAGAAAAATAGAGAAAATAGAGAAGAAATAATAATAATAATATAAAAATATGTGCACTTGAGACCAATTTATAAATGTAATAAACACTTGTTATCAAAAATAGTCACTTTAGTGAGAATATGCATCAATCAACACTCAAAATGAAAAATGTTCATTTGTTTTTATCACAGTCCTTCATTAACCAATGGTGAACCTTAATGCAGCGTCCCTCGGTGACCCGACTGACGTGGATCCTGAAGCAATTCTTCTGATCCGGGTCACGGCACCAATGTAACCGGTCTGCTTTCGCCCGCTGTTACTGGCCTCTGCGTTGTGTGTGTGTAAGGAAGACAAGGACACCTGCTACTTCATTCACCGGAGGTTTATTCAAGCCCAACATGGACTGGCCACCATCGCTCTGTGAATTGGCATCAAAACAGTAGCTAAATCTCCCGTGGAGCATATGACAGCAGTATATTCCTCTCCCCAGCTTGTGTAAAGTGAACTGCTATTTAACATTATTACTCATAAATACTCTGTGCTATCATTAACATAATGAAACATACTGTTAATTCAATACACGAACATACAACACATAATAAAAGGGAAATACCTGTGAATTGGCATCAAAACAGTAGCTAAATCTCCCGTGGAGCATATGACAGCAGTATATTCCTGTACAACATAATGTCTATTAGTCGCTGTAATCACAGATTCACACTAATACAAAATGCACTACATCCACACGATATAACTACACATTCCTGATGTATCCACATATAAATCAAACAACAGAACATTGCAATACATCTAAACATTACCAACAGCATTAAATGGAAACAGTTTATATACTTTAGAAACTTAATTTTCTCAGAAAACGAGGAGCTCAGTAAAACACCTACCTCTCCCCAGCTTGTGTAAAGTGAACTGGCGAGAGGCGCGCGAGCAATCTAAAATGGCGTCGACGCGCTGCCGAAATCAAAATTCAAAATAAAAGTCTCAACACTCAATTCACATATATTGCATAGAAAATTTTAAAAATAAAACCAATAAAACAATGACAAAGATTTTAATGAATAAGACAATATCACAGGTGACATTATAACCCGTTACACAATGATAACAGAATAACCAAAACAATGCAAAGAATGGCAATCACTGATTTTTGAAATCAACAATTGCAAAAAGAGACTGAAAGTGCAGAAGCAGAGCAGAGAAAAAGCAGAGGAACAACTGACTCTGACCAAACTGCAGCAAACCAAGGCCAGACATGGGATCCACCTCCTGAAGGTTACGCTCAGACAAACTGGCCTCTCCACATCAGATGACGAAGTCTGAAACTATTGTGGAGTATTTGGCATTGTCTTTTTTTAATTCGATGCATCTATATTTGAAACTTTTTAGTTTTTATTTTATTTTTTTTTAATGTGTGTGTTTTCATTTCAAATAAAACTAAAGTTATATTGTCCCCACACTATTCTACGTGTTGCTCTTTACATATCTATAGTTCTACATTGCGATTTCCAATCCTGTTTGAGCACTGGTTATCCAGATTTAGTGATCCTGAAAAGTTCCTATCCGGATCAGATTGATCCAATCCGATGTTGCTTTGAAAAACTGGCTCAAAAAGTAAGCTGGATTACGTGATCACGGATCGCAGAAAAAGGATTACTAAATCCGGATTAATTTTATCCGGATTAAACCTTTTGAAAAACCGGGCCCGTGAGACAATCCGAAACTAATATTGCTGAAGGGTATCAATATTGACCTTAAAATGAGTTTAAAACAAATAAAAACTGCTTTTATTCTAGCAGAAATAAAACAAACAAGATTTTCTCCAGAAGATAAAATATTAGAGGAAATACTGTGAGAGATTCCTAAATCTGGTCAACATAATTTGGGAAAATATTTGAAAAAATTAGATATTTAGTGATAAAAAAGCGATGTTTAACAGAGAAAGTACATTTTTCACAGTACTACAGAACAAAAAACAATTTAGTGTACTAATTAACCTAGTTAAGTCTTTTAATGCAGGGCTTAATTTTGCACCTCTGAAATCTGATCCGGCACCTGATTTTACCTTTCCCCCTCCTCAACCGCCCTCCTCCCCCGTCCGCTGTTCACTTTCACTTTCTTCCGCGACTCTCCAACCCTCTTCTCTTTCGTCCGCGACAACCCTTTGCTCTTCACTTTCGTCCTCCGTCCACGAAACCCCTCCGCCATCCATCACCCAGCTGGGATTTAGCCGGCAGCTAGTTCTCTGCAGCTCTTACATGGTCACCCACTGAAGCTAAGCAGGGCTGCGCCCGGACAGTACCTGGATGGGAGACCACATGGGAAAGCTTGGTTGCTGCCAGAAGTGGTGTTAGTGAGACTAACAGGGTTCTGTGTGAGTCCTAATGCTCCAGTATATTGATGGGGACTCGATACTTCTCAGTGTTTGGACTTTCAGGATTGAATATTAAACCACACTGAACTGAGCTGACGCCTCACAGCAAGAAGGTCGCTGGTTCGAGCCTCAGCTGGGTCATTTGGCGTTTCTGTGTGGAGTTTGCATGTTCTCCCCGTGTTGGCGTGGGTTTCCTCCGGGTGCTCCGGTTTCCCCCACAGTCCAAAGACATGCGGTCCAGGTGAATTGGGTAAGCTAAATTGTCTGTAGTGTATGAGTGTGAATGAGAGTGTATGGATGTTTCCCAGAGATGGGTTGCAGCTGGAAGGGCATCTGCTGCGTAGAACATGTGCTGGATAAGTTGGCGGTTCATTCCACTGTGGCAACCCCAGATAAATAAAGGGACTAAGCCGACAAGAAAATGAATGAATGAACTGAACTGAAAACTGAACTGAAACTGATTCAATTCACTATAATTTTCAATGTGAAGCTGCTTTGACACAATCTACATTGTAAAAGCGCTATACAAGTAAAGGTGAACTGAATTATACTGTTCAGTGAGCGCCGTCTTTCAGATGAGACGCTAAACTGACTCTCTGTGGTCGTTAAAAATCCCAGGATGTCTTTGGAAAAAGAGTAGGGGTTTAACCCAAATCTGCCCACTGGCCTCTGTCCATAATGGCCTCCTAACCATCCTCATATCATAATTGGCTTAATCACTCTGTCTCCTCTCCACCAATCAGCTGGTGTGTGGTGTGCGGTCTGACACAATAGGGCTGCCGTCGCTTCATCCAGGTGGATGCTGCACACTGGTGCTGGATGAGGAGATTCCCCCCAAACATGTGTAAAGCGCTTTGAGTGTCCAGAAAAGCGCTATATAAATGTAAGAAATTAATATTATTATTATTATTATTATTAATATTATTATTATAAATGTGTTTCCATTATAAAATTGCCACATCTAAGGTGTCTTTAAAATTTGAACATTTATTGTACTCCAGTGTTTTCAATGGAGTTTCTGTGCTCACCTGCTGCTCCTGACAGCACTATCAGTTACACAGTCTTTTCACCTCATTACACGCTTAACAACTAAATAAATGCTGAAGTCTATTCAACTGAATGTATTTTAATAAAATTACAACATCAATGCTGTAAAAGGAATCTTATAAATTTGAAAATAGTCACTTAAAGCCTTCACTGGAAGTCTATCATTGGCTGAAAAACAAGCTGAATCATTTCACTGTTACCAATTTCCTGTAGAATTTACAGTACTGGCAGCGGTTCTGTGAATAAATTACAGCAAAAATACTGTATTTACATTTGCAGCACTTTTTATCTTGCTGTATCTGTATTTACAGTATTGTATATATCTTTACTGTGAAAAATACTGTAATTTTCACAATGACACTTTAAAATACGGTTACATACTGTAACACAGTGGTTCTCAACTCCAGTCCTCGGGCCCCCCTGCCCTGCACATTGTGTATGTCTTCCTTACTTAACACACCTGATTCAGATCATCAGCTTATTAACAGCGAGATCCATGAACTGATCCTTATGTGTCAAATAAGAGAGAAACAAAATGTGCAGGACGGGGGGGCCCAAAGACTGGAGTTGAGAACCACTGCTGTAACATAACCTTCCTACAGTAAAATACAGTTCATACTACAGTTAAATACTGTGTAACACTGTGAAATCTGCTTCTTGAAATGGGCATTTTTCTGTAATTGATGTTGATGTAATCTCAACCGAAACATGAAGAGAGCGACTCATTCTGAAACTCATGCCAAACCCGGCCCCCGAGGCAATTTGTTCTGGCCCTCCAAATAGTGTGACCAAAACATCAAGAATAAATTTAGTAAAGTCAAAAAACGGCCGCTGTAGTTATGAAGTGACGTGCGTCTGTTCAATACAGCATGAGCTGCTCAGAGCGTGAGTCACCTGACAGTGGCGAGAGCAGCCGAATACATTTGAATATGTTTGTAGAAATGTTTTTTTGTACAATGCACTGATATCGTTATTAGGGATGCAACGATTAACTGATTTCACTATTAACTGCGCTTTAATTCATCACGGTTAATTAATCGTAAAGGCTTCTCTAAGCCGCATTTCTGCATTTCTGTTCTGCCGCACGAAACAAAACTGCTGAACAAAGTTAAGCCAAGTTGCCAACTGTGCGCTAGTTTAAAGTTCCGAGCTGATCCACCGAAGCTAATACGCACGCACGCTGTAATAACTATAGCCGCGGGCCGTTCCCATATCACGTCTTTCCCGCGCGCAAGTTTGTTATGTCGTAAGAATATATGCCAATATGCGGGCACAAGCGGAGCAACGCGCTCGCGGCTGTCTGGCGCACGCAGTAGAAAACATCTCATGCTGTAGCGGTGAGAGTTGTGCTTAGCTTTCAGTGCAATGTAAACAAAAGACATGTTAGACGAACTATTATTAAAATGATTATGTATGTATGAACGCAGATGACAACAACAGTTAGTCTAAATATTGGCGCCGACCTTCATAACAATTATTATTATATTATTTTCTCCCGTTCCTCTCTATAAACACACACATAATTAAATTGTGTAGCCCTATAAGCACAGAAAAACCTTCAGCATAAAAACTATTACTAATGAAAATGCCTTTTAAAGGTTTTTAATATTAGTTAGGGATGTCCAGATCTAAATCTAGCTAATATAAAGCTTAAATTTACATTTGACGTGATAACTGTGAAACCCTGATTATTCTTCACACTATATAATCGTACAACCAAAATCTATAATTGCTGCATCCATAATTATGCAGTTCAAAACAGAACATATGAGCGTATCTGAGTGTAGAAGAAGCCTACTTCAGCAATACACTGATTTTGTTGTGCTGTGAAATACAACATTTGAATGTTTGTTAAAAAAAAACTTATTGTACAAAGCAGTGATATTATATAGTTTCAAAATACAATATATTAATATTTTAATGTAGACAAATACAACGTGGGTGTC
This sequence comes from Danio kyathit, assembly GCA_903798195.1. NCBI lineage: Eukaryota > Metazoa > Chordata > Actinopteri > Cypriniformes > Danionidae > Danio > Danio kyathit. The sequence continues at coordinate 63,797,420 of LR812532.1, read as the reverse complement.
TAAAAAAGCAAAAATACATCATTGGCTCTTAAATGCAGTTGTGTCATCATTTATATTGCAAGTCATATCTCTCCGGCCCTTCGTTTGGGATGCTTTTCATGAACTGGCCCCCATGACAAACTAATTGAATAGCCCTGCTATATACATTTCTGGAGAGCGCCAAATATGTCCCAGGAGCTACGTTTGTTTTTGCAGTTTTGGTGAATCCACCAGAGGCCGCTGTGTACGCTTTTTCAGATCTGAAATGTCTCTCACGAGTGCCATTCATGCCTGCTTTTCTCACGTAAACCCACCAGAGGCTGCTGTTAACTGACTGACTGACTGACTGACCGATCGATCCCGCCACACTCATTATTCCCTTAACCCAACCAATAGTGTTTTCAGAAGCACAGATTGACCCGCCCACCTACTTCCCTAAGCCCAACCGAAAGCAAATCAAAAGCAATCCAGAAAAAGAAAAGCCCTCGCCTGATTTTTACCACATTTTCAGGTTTTACCATATTCTCACCCTGTTATTTACTTGCTTATTTTATTTTTTGGCTTCTGTTTTTGTCTTACCTGCTTTCTGGATCTGTTCTATGTCAGACTTGAACCCTGTCGTCGTGGTCAACTCCTCTCTGCGTCTCAAGTCCACTGACGTACATGGCGAACTAACTGGGCAAACTGGAAACAGCGGGAAAGTCGTCCACACGGAGGTAAGCAGTCAGCTTTTAGCACGAAAAGGAACGGCGTCATACCGCTCTGTGACATTTGTTTTAAAGACGAAAGGCAGCCATACGTACCTCTGGCTACATCATTCATGATCTCCAGAAATGTATATAGGGCTACGTTTCAGAATGAGGCTGTGTTGGAAGAGAGGGTTGGACATAGTGTAGCTCCTCCCCTTTTTAAAAACAGCCAATAGTGCTTTGTTTTATCACAGCTCTGCCAGTGAGACTGGTTAAGCTCAAGCGCATCAAATGAACAGCCAATGAGAAGCGTCTTGAAGGGGGCGGGGCATGTCAGACATTTGATTGGTTATGATTTGATGTGAAGCTGAAATATGAGCTGACGTGAATAAAACCATTGATCCATTTAGGCGGAAGTGACAAACTACAAGCTCTACATGTTTATATCAGTTCTATATCTTCTAAACGTGAATTCTGTCACTGTTTTGAAGCACACTAGCTCATAAATGCCTTCAAAACTAACAATACTGATACTAACATCTATAAAACGTGATTTTAATTTCACTCAACCTTTATCAGTGTAATAATGTAATATAATACTTAACTTTATGGTGGCTTGAGAAAGCCTAGCCTGACAGTTTGAAGTAGATTTAAAGTTTAAATAATTGAAGTAGTTTTTAAGAAGTTTGAAATAGTTATGACTACATATAGGTTAGTATCTTTTTAGTATGGATTGGGACGTTTCTTGCTAAGTGGCTGCTAGAGTGTTTTGAATGGTTGTTTAGGGGTTGCTAGGCAGTTGATAGGGTGTTCTGAGTGGCTGCAAGGCGGTTGCTAGGGTGTTCTGAGTAGTTGCTAAGGCATTGCTAAGGTGTTTTATGTGGTTGCTAAGATCTTGCTAGGGTGTTCTGAGTGGTTGCTAAGGTGTTGCTAGGTGAATGCTAAGGTGTTCTGAGTAGTTGCTAGGCAGTTGTTAACATAAATTAGCATGGTTCTAGTATGAATTAGCATGTTGCTAGCATGTTTTAGCATAAATTAACATGTTGCTAGTATGTTTTTAGTATGAATTAGCATGTTTGCTAGTATTATTAGCATGTCATTATTATGTCCGTGAACTGAAGAGCGGGGGGGGTGGGGGTTTGATTGGGTGCGATTCGTGAACTGAAGAGTGGGGTCCCCGATCTGTACTACCAAGGTCGGTCGCCAATCCAGGGACTGTACCAAAAAGCTGAGGAGGGTGAGGGGGTTTTAATTCTGGGAGTTTTCCAGGAGATGTGTCTGAAATACAGGAGACTCCCAGGAAAAACTGGAGTGTTGGCAGGTATGGTCCAATGTAATGTCAATGGCAGTTTTTTATAATGGAAGTCTATAGGACAGTTGCTAGGGTGCCGTAAGTGGTTGCTAGGGTGTGGCTAGTTAGATGAAAGGTCATCAGTGATTGGCAGATTGGTAGTCTGAGTTAAATGAGCCCAACCTTAAGTCTGTATGACAGTCTGGTGCAAATTATGAGGTCAAAAAATTTGGTCCATTGTTAAGATAATGGGATTTTTCTAAATTTTCCGGGACAATTTTTGGAAAACCGTAAGTCGGATCAGTTGGAAAAGACATAGCAACTTAATTCAGTAAGGTTTGGAGGTTTGGAGTTAGTTTGGTGGTTGTAGTATGAACGGTCTAAGAGGAGATGCGCTCTTAAAGTAGTCTCAGAAGAAGAAGACGGAAGAAGAATATTAAGTTTATGTAGTATAACAGTATGTTGGCTTTCTCAAGCCACCATAATAATTGGCTGAGAGCTCTCTGGCTCCGCCCACTTGTTCCCCCACAGCGAGAGTTATTGTAGATTCTGCATGTTTCTACACTGAGCATGAAATTGGACAAAGTAAAGCTTATTTCTCAACAACATTACAGCGAAAAAGCACCGATTTCTTCATGTGTTTAAGGTTTCCGTCGCTGGGCGTCTATCCAAGGCCCATTTCGGACTATAAGTGTGTGCCAATCTCCCTCCAGCACAATAACACACCAATATAACCTGCGCACGGCCTGCATGACCGCAGAGAAACACACACCATGTTTGACTTTCAGATCCCAGCAGAGAAAGCTGCGTTACAGAAACATTTAAACCATTTTAACACCTTTATTATTGCAGCAGGAGCAGGACTTCTGCACACATCTGGATGTTCATTAAAGGCGTTTATTTGCCACCAAATGTGTGCTGTGGATGTGCAGGAACGTGTGCGGTCTTTAATTACTGTATAAAACACACCATTCAGTGTGAAGGTCGCATTTATTTCTGTCAGAGCGCAGGTTTATTTGGCAAATGGGAGTGTTGGGGAAAGTTACTTCTGAAAGTAATGCATTACAGTATTGAGTTACTCCCCAAAAAAGTCACTAGTTGTGTTACTTGGTTATTTTTTATGGTAAGTAATGCGTTACGTTACTGTTGAGTTACATGGCTAAGACATGAGGCTTGTTTTTTTTTTAACAATTTGATTTTTTTCCTGCAGTCTGACATATTCCATTCTTTTTCCCTCAGCTTAGTCCCTTTATTTATTAGGGGTCGCCACAGCAGAATGAACCGCCAACTCTTCTGGCATATGTTTTACACAGCGGATGGCCTTCCAGCCGTAACCCAGTACTGGGAAACACCCATACACTCTCATTCACACATACTCATACACTACGGCCAGTTTAGTTGATCAATTTCCCTATAGCGCATGTGTTTGGACTGTGGGGGAAACCGGAGCACCCGGAGGAAACCCACACCAACACGGGGAGAACATGCAAACTCCACAGAGAAACACCAACTGATCCAGCCAGGACTCAAACCTGAGACCTTCTTGCTGTGAGGCCACAGTGCTAACCATTGAGCCACCGTGCCGCCTTTTTGCCACTATTAAGCATTAATAAAATATTACTAATAGTGCTGGGCAAAGATGAATCACAATTAATCTCATCTAAAATAAATGTTTATATATAGAGATTTATTATGTTATACGCAAACATGCATGAAAAAAAAACGATATAAAACTTTTTTGCATAGACATTTATTAAATTTGCAATAAATAATACATAAATAATTTATTTCTAAATATAAATACAATTTTCTCAAATATATGCATGCACGAGTATTTATACATGCACAGTAAACACACATATTCATTTTCCTTCAGCTTATTCCCTTATTTATCAGAGGTCGCCACAGCGGAATGAACCGCCAACTATTCCAGCATATTCAATTAAATTATTTAAAACATGACAACTTAAATGAGTTTTATTTGATTAAACAGACATAATTATGTCAAGGTGATTGAGAATAACTCTGACAACACTTGTAGATCAGAAACTGGAGACAACACACTGATCATTTATAGAAATATAGACACTATATTCATTTCTGGGCAACGCAGTGGCGCAGTAGGTAGTGCTGTTGCCTCACAGCAAGAACGTCGCTGGGTCGCAGGTTCGAACCTCTGCTGGGCTGGGTCAGTTGGCGTTTCTGTGTGGAGTTTGCATGTTCTCCCTGCGTTCGCGTGGGTTTCCTCCGGGTGCTCTGGTTTCCCCCACAGTCCAAAGACATGCAGTACAGGTGAATTGGGTAAGCTAAATTGTCCATAGTGTATGAGTGTGAATGTGTGTGTGGAAGTTCCCAGAGGGTTGCGGCTGGAAGGGCATCCGCTGCGTAAAATCGTGCTGGATAAGTTGGCGGTTCATTCCGCTCTGGCGACCCCGCAAGGGACAAAGCCGAAAAGAAAATGAATGAATGAATATTCATTTCTTTTTGCGATGTTTTAACTTTTTTTTTCATATATTATAGTTTTATTTAATTTGCATTTTATTATGAGCAAAGAAATGACTATTCAGCATTATTATATCAACAATTGTGAATTATGAAAAATGCATAAATAAAACATGACAACTTAAATGAGCTTTATTCCATTATACAGACGTAGTTATGTCAAGGTGATTGAGAATACCTCTGACAACACTTGTAGAATGAATGAACCACCAACTATTCCAGCATATGTTTTACACAGCGGATGCCCTTCCAGCTGCAACCCAATACTGGGAAACACCCATACACACTCATTGACACACACACTCATACATTACGGCCAATTTAGTTGATCAATTCCCCCATAGCGCATGTGTTTGGACTGTGGGGGAAACCGGAGCACCCGGAGGAAACCCACGACATGCAAACAGGCAAACTCCTCACAGAAACACCAACTGACCCAGCCGAGGCTCAAACCAGTGACCTCCTTGCTGTGAGGCGACAGTGCTAACCATTGAGCCCCTGTGTCACCAATTTGACATATTTCTTCTTTAAAATGATTCCCACCTCAAACATGTGCGCCAAAGATTTGCAACAGTTTGAGTTTTATGTCTGTATTTATGTTGTATGTTGTTCAACAAGTGAAACTAAGAGTTAGAAACGGATCTGTGAATCATTCAACTGATTCACTGATTCAACTGAATCAGCTACATGAGTTGCATTTTTTAAATGACTCATTTTAAAGATTCTATCAATGATTTACGATTCATTGTTTATTAATTTATAAATTATTTAATATATCAAACATTAAATTATTAAATTATAAATTAAATTATTATATTAAACATTATTTGAATGATTCAAGGCGACGCAGTGGCGCAGTAGGTAGTGCTGTCGCCTCACAGCAAGAAGGTCGCTGGTTCGAGCCTCGGCTGGGTCAGTTGGTGTTTCTGTGTGGAGTTTGCATGTTCTCCCTGCGTTCGTGTGGGTTTCCTCCGGGTGCTCCGGTTTTCCCCACAGTCCAAACACATGCGGTACAGGGGAATTAGGTAAGCTAAAATTGTCTGTAGTGTATGAGTGTGAATGAGTGTGTGTGGATGTTTCCCAGAGATGGGTTGTGGCTGGAAGGGCATCCGCTGCGTAGAACATGTGCTGGATAAGTTGGTGGTTCATTCTGCTGTGGCGACCCCGGATTAATAAAGGGACTAAGCCAATAAGAAAATGAATGAATGAATGATTCATTCATTCATTCATTCATTCATTCATTCATTCATTTTTCTTTGGCTTAGTCCCTTTATCCATCAGGGATCACCACTGTGGAATTCTTGCTGTGAGGCCACACTGCTAACCACTGAGCCACCGCGCCGAAGAGGCATTGTTGTGGAAAAAAAAAGATACACAAAAACTCAGAATTTGCCAGGGGTATGGATATTTTGGGCTTGATTGTGTGCATAAACGGTAAGTGATAGACAGTAAATGCAACAGACACTACATTTTTTTTCATTATTATGTATGAATAGGGCAGGAGATAATTATGTATTAATGTGCAATTACAGTAAAATAAATATCGAAGTCATGAAAAATAGATTCCAATTTTCAAATTGTCCCATACATAGGGTTGTTAGCTTACAATATACATGGAGTGCAGAATTATTAGGCAAATGAGTATTTTGAGCACATCATCCTCTTTATGCATGTTGTCTTACTCCAAGCTGTATAGGCTCCAAAGCCTACTACCAATGAAGCATATTAGGTGATGTGCATCTCTGTAATGAGAAGGGGTGTGGTCTAATGACATCAACACCCTATATCAGGTGTGCATAATTATTAGGCAACTTCCTTTCCTTTGGCAAAATGGGTCAAAAGAAGGACTTGACAGGCTCCGAAAAGTCAAAAATAGTGAGATATCTTGCAGAGGGATGCAGCACTCTTAAAATTGCCAAGCTTCTGAAGCGTGATCATCCAACAATCAAGCGTTTCATTCAAAATAGTCAACAGGGTCGCAAGAAGCGTCTGGAAAAACCAAGGCGCAAAATAAACTGCCCATGATCTGAGAAAAGTCAAGCGTGCAGCTGCCAAGATGCCACTTGCCACCAGTTTTGCCATATTTCAGAGCTGCAACATCACTGGAGTGCCCAAAAGCACAAGGTGTGCAATACTCAGAGACATGGCCAAGGTAAGAAAGGCTGAAAAACCACCACCACTGAACAAGACACACAAGCTGAAACGTCAAGACTGGGCCAAGAAATATCTCAAGACTGATTTTTCTAAGGTTTTATGGACTGATGAAATGAGAGTGAGTCTTGATGGGCCCGTGGCTGGATCGGTAAAGGGCAGAGAGCTCCAGTCCGACTCCGACGCCAGCAAGGTGGAGGTGGAGTACTGGTTTGGGCTGGTATCATCAAAGATGAGCTTGTGGGGCCTTTTTTGGGTTGAGGATGGAGTCAAGCTCAACTCCCAGTCCTACTGCCAGTTTCTGGAAGACACCTTCAAGCAGTGGTACAGGAAGAAGTCTGCATCCTTCAAGAACAACATGATTTTCATGCAGGACAATGCTCCATCACACGCGTCCAAGTACTCCACAGCGTGGCTGGCAAGAAAGGGTCTAAAAGAAGAAAAACTAATGACATGGCCTCCTTGTTCACCTGAGCTGAACCCCATAGAGAACCTGTGGTCCATCATCAAATGTGAGATTTACAAGGAGGGAAAACAGTCCACCTCTCTGAACAGTGTCTGGGAGGCTGTGGTTGCTGCTGCACGCAATGTTGATGGTGAACAGATCAAAACACTGACAGAATCCATGGATGGCAGGCTTTTGAGTGTCCTTGGAAAGAAAGGTGGCTATATTGGTCACTGATTTGTTTTTGTTTTGTTTTTGAATGTCAGAAATGTATATTTGTGAATGTTGAGATGTTATATTGGTTTCACTGGTGAAAATAAATCATTGAAATGGGGATATATTTGTTTTTTGTTAAGTTGCCTAATAATTCTGCACAGTAATAGTCACCTGCACACACAGATATCCTCCTAAAATAGCTCAAACTAAAAACAAACTAAAAACTACTTCAAAAATATTCAGCTTTGATATTAATGAGTTTTTTGGGTTCATTGAGAACATGGTTGTTGTTCAATAATAAAATTAATCCTCAAAAATACAACTTGCCTAATAATTCTGCACTCCCTAAAAAAATAGGTAATTCTGGACCTGCAGAGTTTAAGAGTCACACATATCACCAATGTCCATTAATCAGCTGTGGTTAACCAATGGTTGTGCAGATCTGCGCATGTGGAATGAGCTAAACAATGATCAAGAGAGATTTAGAGTTCCTGTGCATGCCTATGAACTGATTCTGCACAATGACGCTGTGAAGATTCAACAGGCGCACTTCCAGAACTCCTCAATCACTGTAGTTCTGTGTGGTGACAACAGCAAAACTCAAGCCGGTAATTGTATAATGACTTACAATCCCAGATTTGTGAGGACATTTGTTTACATTGCGATAGTGAGTTCTGTCGGCTTGAGAGGATTAGATTCCTTCCAACACATTTGAGCTGGAGCTCTGCCATAATGAGGACAGAATGTGACATTTGAGAATGAAAACCTTTACAATTACATTAAAAAACAATCAGCGCTATATAAATGGCTCAGACAGTTTCCTTTATGGGAGATTAGATTAGCATTTTCCCCAAGTATAATCAACAAAATCTCTGATTCTCATTACACAGATCCAGCACACAAATCACATCTTACTCAAACACATTTAACTCACTTCTAAATTATTATTATTATTAATAATTAGAGCAGCAATGCGGTGTCTCAGTGCCAACACTGTGGCCTCACAGCAAGAAGTTCGCTGGTTTGAGTCCCAACTGGGTCAGTTGTCGTTTCTGTGTGGAGTTTGCATGTTCTCCCTGTGTTGGCGTGGGTTTCCTCCGGGTGCTCCGGTTTCCCCCACAGTCCAAACACATGCGCTTTAGGGGAATTGATCAACTAAATTGGCCGTAGTGTGTGTGTGTGTGAATGAGTGTGTATGGGTGTTTCCCAGTACTGGGTTGCTGCTGGAAAGGCATCCGCTGCATAAAAAACAACATATGCTGGAATAGTTGATGGTTCATTCCGCTGTGGTGACCTTTGAAATAAAGACTAAACTGAAGAAAAATTAATGAATGGATGCCTATTGTACATCATCTTATTATCCTTTGGGAGTGTCGTTTTCGGTCCAAAACCTCCCAAAAAACTTGCTGGTTGAATAATTTGCCAGTGTATGAACAATTTGTCTGACGTTTTTTAGAGAACACACAGAACAGATTAATTACTAGTGTTATTGTTACCATAGCAACTGTAGAATCACCACAACAGATTAATTATTATTGTTGTTGTGTTACCATAGCAACTGTAGAATCACCACAACAGATTAATTACTATTGTTGTTGTGTTACCATACCAGCTATAGAATCACAACAGATTAATTACCACAGTTGTTGTGTTACCATGGCAACTATAGAATCACAACAGATGAATTACCATATTTGTTGTGTTACCATAGCAACTATAGAATCACCACAACAGATTATATACTATATCTGTTGTGTTACTATAGCAACTGTAGAATCACCACAACATATTATATACTATTGCTGTTGTGTTACCATAGCAACTGTAGAATCACCACAGCAGATTATATACTATTGCTGTTGTGTTACCATAGCAACTATAGAATCACCACAGCAGATTATATACTATTGCTGTTGTGTTACCATAGCAACTATAGAATCACCACAACAGATTAATTAACATAGATGCTGTGTTACCATAGCAACTATAGCACAGGTGTCAAACTCCATTACTGGAGGGTCACAGCTCTGCACAGTTTAGTTCCAACCCTAATTAAACACACCTGATCAAACTATTAAAGTCCCACAGGCTTGTTTGAATCCTACAGGCAAGTGTTTAAGAGCATGGTTGGGACTAAACTGTACAGGGCACAGTTTGACAGGTTGGTTACCATAGTTGTTGTGCTACCATAGCAACTATAGAATGACCACAACAGATCAATTACTGTAGTTGTTGTGTTACCATGGCAACAATAGAATCACCAAAACAGATCAATTACTATAGATGTTGTGTTACCATAGCAACTATAGAATCACCACAACAGGTTAATTCTTATAGTTGTTGTGTTACCATAGCAACTAGAATCACCACAACAGCTTAATTGCTGTAGTTGTTGTATTATTATAGCAACTATGGAATCAGTTTAGAAGTAGTATTGTTAGTGTTGTAGTATTTACTAGAATAGCTATAGTATGTTTGCATGTGGTTGGGGAATAAATTAGATGAGTACTTGGGAATTTGAACTTTTCCTTCAAGATCCTGACGTGATCTTTTTGATTCTGGAGCTGCAGGAAGGTTAAAGACTTCCCGTTCTCATCAGCGTGTGTGTTTAGTTTGTGGTGTCCGCAGCAGATGAGTTTCTCCAGTCATGTGTGTATGATGCTTCTCCAAAGTCAACAGAGGAGCTGATGATGAGGACAGAGCTGGATCTGAACAGACAATGAGTTACACCTTGATTCATGCTTAGCTTGGCTCGCTTTAAAGACACTTTCAAAGAAATATGCAAAAGAGAAATGACAGCAGCTCCGCTCTTAGAAGTTTTAATACTCAATGAAAGAACGGTTTATTTTACAGCACATGCAGACAAATGCAGGGAAAAATGCTTTAAAGAGCCGTGGAAAACTTCAGTCTAATTAATTGTGTGCTATAAAAATTGTTACAGCAGTGATATTTTAGAAGAACTGGACAGCGTGTTCATTAAATGTTGTGTTTTCTTTTAAAAACAGTCCACGTTAATGATGTCTTTTTAAGCTCCCTCTTTCACTGTAGCTGCAGTAAAACAGTCCAGGCGAGCGAGCGAGAGCACAGTGTGTCATTACTGTAAGTGTGTGAAAGACTTGCATCATGGCTAAAAGCACAACATGACCTGCAGAGTGTGAAATATTGAACAGGCTTGCTTTATATCTGGATGGTTTTTAAAGCTGTTTTACTTGTCACTTTGAGAAATGTTTTGCTTTTATTTTTGTTGATATTACATTGGGAATATTTTTGTGTGTGTGTTTAATTACCACTAAAAGCAAGCATTTGATTGCAGTGTTGTGTGATTTTTCCAGGCCAGCTGAGAGTGTACACAGTCATCATGTCCAGAACACTTGGGTTCCGATGTCGCAAACTTGCAGTGATGATGTCATCAGGCCAAACGATCATGGCAATGTTCTCATTTTCCACACACTTGTGTTCTGATGTCACAGCATTGCGGTAATGATGTCATCAAGCCACATAATGACGGTAATGCGCTCAGTTTCCACACACTGGTGTTCTAATGTCACAAAATTGCAGTAATGATGTCATCCGGTTGAAAAATCACAAGCATTGCGGTGATGATGTCGTCAGGCTGAATGATAGTGATAATATTCTCAGATTCCACACACTAGGGTTCTGATGTCACAAAATTGTGGCAATGATGTCATCAGGTTAAATGATCACAGTAATGTTTTCAGTTTTCACACTCGGAGGTTTTGTTGTCACAGTGCTGCAGTGATGATGTCATCAGCTTAAAAAATAACGGCAATGTGCTCAGTTTCCACACACACACACACACATATTCTGATATCACAGCATTGCAGTGATGATGTCATCAGGGCGAATGATCACATTAATGTTCTGAATTTCCACACGTTCATGTTCTGATGTCACAGCATTGCGGTGATGATGTCATCAGCCTGAAAAATCATGGCAATGTTATACGTTTCCACACATGTATTCTGATGTCACAGCATTGCGGTGATGATGTCATCAGGCCGAATGATCGCAGTTATGTTATACGTTTCCACACATGTATTCTGATGTCACAGCATTGCGGTGATGATGTCATCAGGCCGAATGATCGCAGTTATGTTATACGTTTCCACACATGTATTCTGATGTCACAGCATTGTGGTGATGATGTCATCAGGGCGAATGATCGCGGTTATGTTATACGTTTCCACACATGTATTCTTATGTCACAGCATTGTGGCGATGATGTCATCAGGCCGAATGATCGCGGTTATGTTATACGTTTCCACACATGTATTCTGATGTCACAGCATTGTGGTGATGATGTCATCAGGCCGAATGATCGCGGTTATGTTATACGTTTCCACACATGTATTCTGATGTCACAGCATTGCGGTGATGATGTCATCAGGGCGAATGATCGCGGTTATGTTATACGTTTCCATACATGTATTCTGATGTCACAGCATTGTGGTGATGATGTCATCAGGCCGAATGATCGCGGTTATGTTATACGTTTCCACACATGTATTCTGATGTCACAGCATTGTGGTGATGATGTCATCAGGGCGAATGATCGCAGTTATGTTATACGTTTCCACACATGTATTCTGATGTCACAGCATTGTGGTGATGATGTCATCAGGCCGAATGATCGCGGTTATGTTATACGTTTCCACACATGTATTCTGATGTCACAGCATTGTGGTGATGATGTCATCAGGGCGAATGATCGCGGTTATGTTATACGTTTCCACACATGTATTCTGATGTCACAGCATTGTGGTGATGATGTCATCAGGGCGAATGATCGCAGTTATGTTATACGTTTCCACACATGTATTCTGATGTCACAGCATTGCGGTGATGATGTCATCAGGCCGAATGATCGCGGTTATGTTATACGTTTCCACACATGTATTCTGATGTCACAGCATTGCGGTGATGATGTCATCAGGGCGAATGATCGCAGTTATGTTATACGTTTCCACACATGTATTCTGATGTCACAGCATTGCGGTGATGATGTCATCAGGCCGAATGATCGCGGTTATGTTATACGTTTCCACACATGTATTCTGATGTCACAGCATTGCGGTGATGATGTCATCAGGCCGAATGATCGCAGTTATGTTATACGTTTCCACACATGTATTCTGATGTCACAGCATTGTGGTGATGATGTCATCAGGCCGAATGATCGCGGTTATGTTATACGTTTCCACACATGTATTCTGATGTCACAGCATTGTGGTGATGATGTCATCAGGGCGAATGATCGCGGTTATGTTATACGTTTCCACACATGTATTCTTATGTCACAGCATTGTGGCGATGATGTCATCAGGGCGAATGATCGCAGTTATGTTATACGTTTCCACACATGTATTCTGATGTCACAGCATTGCGGTGATGATGTCATCAGGCCGAATGATCGCGGTTATGTTATACGTTTCCACACATGTATTCTGATGTCACAGCATTGCGGTGATGATGTCATCAGGCCGAATGATCGCAGTTATGTTATACGTTTCCACACATGTATTCTGATGTCACAGCATTGTGGTGATGATGTCATCAGGCCGAATGATCGCGGTTATGTTATACGTTTCCACACATGTATTCTGATGTCACAGCATTGTGGTGATGATGTCATCAGGGCGAATGATCGCGGTTATGTTATACGTTTCCACACATGTATTCTTATGTCACAGCATTGTGGCGATGATGTCATCAGGGCGAATGATCGCAGTTATGTTATACGTTTCCACACATGTATTCTGATGTCACAGCATTGCGGTGATGATGTCATCAGGCCGAATGATCGCGGTTATGTTATACGTTTCCACACATGTATTCTGATGTCACAGCATTGCGGTGATGATGTCATCAGGCCGAATGATCGCAGTTATGTTATACGTTTCCACACATGTATTCTGATGTCACAGCATTGTGGTGATGATGTCATCAGGGCGAATGATCGCAGTTATGTTATACGTTTCCACACATGTATTCTGATGTCACAGCATTGTGGTGATGATGTCATCAGGGCGAATGATCGCGGTTATGTTATACGTTTCCACACATGTATTCTTATGTCACAGCATTGTGGCGATGATGTCATCAGGGCGAATGATCGCAGTTATGTTATACGTTTCCACACATGTATTCTGATGTCACAGCATTGCGGTGATGATGTCATCAGGCCGAATGATCGCGGTTATGTTATACGTTTCCACACATGTATTCTGATGTCACAGCATTGTGGTGATGATGTCATCAGGGCCGAATGATCGCGGTTATGTTATACGTTTCCACACATGTATTCTGATGTCACAGCATTGTGGTGATGATGTCATCAGGCCGAATGATCGCGGTTATGTTATACGTTTCCACACATGTATTCTGATGTCACAGCATTGTGGTGATGATGTCATCAGGGCGAATGATCGCGGTTATGTTATACGTTTCCACACATGTATTCTGATGTCACAGCATTGTGGTGATGATGTCATCAGGGCGAATGATCGCGGTTATGTTATACGTTTCCACACATGTATTCTTATGTCACAGCATTGTGGTGATGATGTCATCAGGCCGAATGATCGCGGCTATGTTATACGTTTCCATACATGTATTCTGATGTCACAGCATTGTGGTGATGATGTCATCAGGGCGAATGATCGCGGTTATGTTATACGTTTCCACACATGTATTCTGATGTCACAGCATTGTGGTGATGATGTCATCAGGCCGAATGATCGCGGTTATGTTATACGTTTCCACACATGTATTCTGATGTCACAGCATTGTGGTGATGATGTCATCAGGCCGAATGATCGCGGTTATGTTATACGTTTCCACACATGTATTCTGATGTCACAGCATTGCGGTGATGATGTCATCAGGCCGAATGATCGCGGTTATGTTATACGTTTCCATACATGTATTCTGATGTCACAGCATTGCGGTGATGATGTCATCAGGGCGAATGATCGCGGTTATGTTATACGTTTCCACACATGTATTCTGATGTCACAGCATTGCGGTGATGATGTCATCAGGGCGAATGATCGCGGTTATGTTATACGTTTCCACACATGTATTCTGATGTCACAGCATTGCGGTGATGATGTCATCAGGCCGAATGATCGCGGTTATGTTATACGTTTCCACACATGTATTCTGATGTCACAGCATTGTGGTGATGATGTCATCAGGCCGAATGATCGCGGTTATGTTATACGTTTCCACACATGTATTCTGATGTCACAGCATTGTGGTGATGATGTCATCAGGGCGAATGATCGCGGTTATGTTATACGTTTCCACACATGTATTCTGATGTCACAGCTTTGCGGTGATGATGTCATCAGGCCGAATGATCACAGTAATGTTCTCGGTGTGAATGTTCTCAGTTGTTTTCTCCCTCTGCATAAAGTCAGGCGTGATCCTCGTAAAAGCGGTGACGTTTGTTCCACTGCAGTGTAAATGGTGTGTTTTATCTTGCGGCGCTGGATCTCTGAGCTGCAGCGCTCGTGTTTCATTTTAATTGGCAAATGGCACAGTGGTGAACAGCAAACTTTTACACGGCCCAAGTCATTTCCGTCATGTGGTGAGCAGAACAGCACCAGCATAATGACGTGAGCGTGTAAATACATGTTCACCTGGCAGACAACAACTAGAGTTTAATGATTTACAAAAGCAGACACGGCCATTGAGCATGTTCTGACTTTCATGCTGTTTCAAACCCAGTGGGTGCCAGTTTTAGAGTAAATCAATCACTTTTGGCGTTATTTTATTATTATTTATTTTATTATCCATAGAGTTTTAATTTCAGTTAAGTTTTTCCACAAAAAATATTGTAATTAAATGAATTATAGTGATACGTTATTTAAAAAAAAATCTAATTTTTCCCTATAGAGGTGTTTGTAGGCTGCTTTAAAACCCAATCTTTTAGTATAGTAAACAATAATAAAGCATTTTAGGTCTGGTTTCACAGAGCATGCACAAGAATAATGGCTTTTATTTTAGAAAACCTCATTGATAAAACAATATTGATGAGCATCTTCTCATTAATGAGTCAATGTGAACAAACAAATCAAAGTTTTCAAACTCTTTGAAATGAATGATTGCTCATGATTGCTCAAAAATAGTCCAGAATAATGAGGCTGACATATTTATTTCTAATGAAACAACATCAAAACAACATTAATATTAAATATTAAGTATATGTTCACTTTCAGATGGAAAAATCAGCAATGTTTGATGCTGCAATGGTTTGTCAATAGATGCATATCAACACTCAGTCTAAAAGAGATATGCTGATGTAAGATCACTCGACTAATAAAGTCATTTAGAGAAAGTAGAATGATCTGCTCATGCATTCAACTCAGAAACAAACTATCAGCACAAGATTGAATTAATTAAGCTAATAAATAGCATTCATTTAAAATATAAAAATATGAGAGAGAAATAACAGTTGCAGTGTGATTCTTGATCAATGCACATATAATACAATATCAATATGTACATATAATACTGTACATACACTGACCGGCCACTTTATTAGGTACACCTCACTAGTACTGTGTCGGACCCCCTTTTGCCTTCAGAACTGCTTTAATCCTTGGTGGCAGAGATTCAACAAGGTACTGTAAATACTCCTCAGAGATTTTGCTCCATATTGTCATGATAGCATCACACAGTTGCTGCAGATTTGTCGGCTGCACATCCATGATGCCAATCTCTGGTTCCACCACATCCCAAAGGTGCTCTATTGGAGCTCTGGTGACTGTGGAGGCCATTTGAGTACAGTGAACTCATTGTCATGTTCAAGAAACCAGTCTGAGATGATTGGCGCTTTATGACATGGTGCGTTATCCTGCTGGAAGTAGCCATCAGAAGATGGAGACACTGTGGTCATAAAGGGATGGACATGGTCAGCAACAATACTCAGATAGAAAGCTGAAGGAGGTCTAGAGATGCTTTATTTCGAGGATATCAATAAGACATTCAAGGTTAATTGGATTAAGAGATGTCTATCCACCCCCAATTCCTTTTGGAACCATATTCTTCATAATATTTTTAACCATGTCTTAATTTGGCTTAATTTTTTTTTGTCATGTGATTACAATATTTCTAAAATCCTCTTTAAACTCTCTAAATTCCATCAACAAGCCCTTCTCGCTTGGAAAATTTGTTACTCTCACAATTGTTCTCCTCACACCTCTTTTATTTAGAATAATGGTAATATAACCTCTTCAAATAAATCTTTATTCTTAGTAAATTGGTTTGATAGAGACATTAATCATCTTTTAAAACTTTTTGACAGTTCTGGGAATATTCTATCATATGAACAATTCATGTCTATTCACAATTTCCCAATATTGTTTAGAGAATTTAATTTAGTTATTAAATCTATCCCTGTAAAAATTATTCAACTTGTTAAAAATCATATTTGCTATAATTCTCTATCTGTTGTAAACCCAACATTACATTTAGAAGGCGTTGAGTTGACTGATAAAAAATTTACTAACAAACATATTCGGAATATTTTTCAGAAGCAAAATAAAATTGCTCCATACATACTCTATTATAGGTAATATTAATTGGAAAAGAGCCTGGTTAACTCCCTTCAAATACACTAATACACTACAGAACTGCCGCTCACTGGATATTTCCTCTTTGTCGGACCATTCTCTGTAAACCCTAGAGATGGTTGTGCGTGAAAATCCCAGTAGATCAGCAGTTTCTGAAATACTCAGAGCAGCCCGTCTGGCACCAACAACCATGCCACGTTCAAAGTCACTTAAATCCCCTTTCTTCCCCATTCTGATGCTCGCTTTGAACTGCAGCAGATCGTCTTGACCATGTCTACATGCCTAAATACATTGAGCTGCTGCCATGTGATTGGCTGATTAGAAATGTGCGTCAACGAGCAGTTGGACAGGTGTACCTAATAAAGTGGCCGGTGAGTGTATATTACAATATCAATAAGTATGGTACATATAATAGGTGTACATTATCACCAACAATATTGTATTAATATTAGATGATCTTTACAGTCAAACCTGAAACAGAGAAGGTAATTTTCAGCTGAACTAATCCTGTTTTTGTGTTAAAGCATGTAAAAACAGATAATATTAGGCATAATCACTTTAGAGGGAACTTCAGGAACATTACATGTTTTAAAGCAAATCTTTACCTTTCTCCTCATGTCATAATAATGCTCAGATCAGATAACATCAGTGTAGAAAAATAAAGTTTAACCCAGCACCTCGGTCGCTTTGTTTATTATGATGTCATTGTGAGAGGGACATTTTTAGTGGACTGGGATCAGTTTCTGCTTTCTTTGCAGATTTGATTAGACCAAACACACTGTTAATGGAGTGTGGAGCTGGAGAGACGCTGTCACTCTGACAGACGCTTTCACACCCATAATTATCAGGACTTTTCTTGGGTTTCTGAAATCATTTTGGTTTAAAGTGTTTTCATTATCCAAAATAATCTTAATCATTGTTTAAGACTTAATCAAAACACCTTGTTTTGGGTTTTACACTAATATCTATTGGAAAGTTTTATATCTATAATGTAAATAAATGTAAACCCCTATTTAGCATATTCAAACAAGAAGTGTTAGCCTAGAGCAGGGGTGCTCAATCCTGTTCCTGGAGATCTCCCTTCCTGCAGATTTCTGTTGCAACCCATATCAAACACACCTGCCTGTAATTATCAAGTGCTGTTCAGGTCCTAATTAATTGGTTCAGGTTTGATCAGGGTTGGAGCTGAACTATGCAGAAAGGTAGATCTCTAGGAACAGGATTGAGCACCCCTGGCCTAGAGTGATGTTTAAACTGCTAGAATTTGTGTTTATTGCTTTGTATTTAATAGGCCTGTTCATGTTTATATTACCCTCACCTTTCCCCTTATTTCTCTCATGCGTTTGTTATATATTTAATTCATAAATCCCTTATTGTTTAAAAATGAACTATAGTTTGTAGAGACTGTACAGGGTGGGCCATTTATATGGATACTCCTTAATAAAATGGGAATGGTTTCGTGAATACAGTTTCCTGAAAAGTGGATTGGTCGTCGTGGGCCAGTTGAATGGCCCCCAAGATCTCCCGATCTGACCCCCTTAGACTTTTATCTTTGGGGTCATCTGAAGGCAGTTGTCTATGTAATTTATTAAAGTGTATCCATATAAATGGCCCACCCTGTATTCTGTTTTACTTGTACTGTAAATCTTTTGTTGTTATAAATAAATAAAAAAAAAAGAGTAAAAAATGATGATGACGCCATGTGCTCGGTCATCATGACTGCTGCAACTCTGAGACCCGAAGTGTCCGGCTTGACAGCTCCGTTTTCAACTCCGCCCCCGCTCAGCTAATCTCGTTGATCACCGGCTGCAGCCAGGGTTCAAGTCGAATGCACCTACTATCTCTGGCTCTGAATGGCCAGTCCTCCACTGCACCTTGATCCATTTCAAAGCAGCGCTACCCTGTACTAAAATGGCGGCTCTATTGACCCATTCCTTCCAATAGACAACATCAGCATAGGCGACATCTAATGTAAATATCTATGGTCAAATATGATGTGCTGTCATCATGGCAAAGAGAAAAGCAATCAGTTATTAGAAATGAGTTATTAAATCTGGGTGACGCAGTGGCGCAGTAGGTAGTGCTGTGGCCTCACAGCAAGAAGGTCACTGGTTTGAGCCTCGGCTGGGTCAGTTGGTGTTTCTGTGTGGAGTTTGCATGTTCTCCCTGCGTTCGTGTGGGTTTCCTCCGGGTGCTCCGGTTTCCCCCAACAGTCCAAACACATGCGGTACAGGTGAATTGGGTAGGCTAAATTGTCTGTAGAGTATGAGTGTGAATGAGTGTGTGTGGATGTTTCCCAGAGATGGGTTGCGGCTGGAAGGGCATCCGCTGCGTAAAACATGTGCTGGATAAGTTGGCAGTTCATTCCGCTGTGGCGACCCCGGATTAATAAAGGGACTAAGCCGAAAATGAATGAATGAATGAGTTATTAAAACTATCATGTGCTGAGAAAGTCTCCTATTATCTACAGTTCAGGATAATTCAGACCTCAACGCAATGTAAAAGCATTAGAGGAGTGTGATTGCAGTCACTTATCTGAGAACAGCAGAAGTGTGGCTTCACAAGCTGTTTAGTGTGTAAGAGTGTAAGCCAAGTATGATCTTACCGGCTTCCCGAGCTAATGTTCATTCAGGAAGGATCTTTATTGCGGCTCCTTGCAGCTGTGAAAACACCATTAAAGAGGCTTTAGTGCTCGTTTCACCAATGCTTAAAGTTTACTTATTGAAAAAAGAAGTCAAATTAATGGACTATGCCGGGGCTTTTCCGTATTGTTGGTCCACGGGCTTCGAGTTCCAGGCGTGTCCGCGGGGGCCCCGGGGCCCGTCCTCTGTGTGCGCAGGCCTGTGAAACCCAAGAACACACACTTCTGCTTCTCTTGTGTTTTTTTCTGCGCTGAGCTGTTCTGGGATTGCCATTTGTGCCGGAGAAATCTGCACATTCACTGCGGAGTGATGGAGATTGGAAATGAGCCTGTTAAACTGAGAGATTGAGAGAGGTGAGGGGTCACTGCGCAACAGGGGTGTGTGTGAGAGAGAGAGAGAGAGGGATAGTGTGTGTGTGTATGGCAGAAATAGAGAGAAAGGGAGTGTGTGTAAGTGATTGTGTGAGTGTGTAAGTGATTGTGTGAGTGTGTGAAAGAGATAATGTGTTTGTGTATGTGTGATTGTGTGTGTGTGTGATTCTTTTTGGCAAAGTCCCTTTATTCATCAGGGGTCGCCACAGCGGAATGAACCGCCAACTTATCCAGCACATGTTTTACACAGCGGATGCCCTTCCAGCTGCAACCCATCGCTGGGAAACACCCATACACTTCTATACACACACACACACACACACACACACACACACACACACATTCATACAATGTGTGTGTGTGTGTGTGTGTGTGTGTGTGTGAGAGAGAAAGTGATTGTGTAAGCAAAAATAAGTGTGTGAAATTGTGTGAGAGAGAGCGCGCGTGTGTGTGTGTGTGTGTGTGTGTGTGTGTGAGTGTTTGTGATTGTGAGTGTGTAAGCAGACATGTAAGTGTGTGAGACTGTAAAATATAGAACATGTGTGTGTGTGTGTGTGTCATTGTGTAAGCAAACATGAGTGTGTGTGTGTGTGTGTGAGAGAGAATGTGTGTGTATATGTGTGTGCGTGTAAGTGAGTGTGTGAGATTGTGAAAGAGAGAATGTGTGTGTGTAAGAGAGAATGTGTGTGTGTGTGTCTGTGTGTGTGTGTAAGAGAGAATGTGTGTGTGTGTGTAAGCAGACGTGTGAACAAGATTGTAAAAGAGGGTGTGTGTGTGTGTGTGTGTGTGTGTGAGTGTGATTGTGTGAGTAAGCAGACATGTGAGAGTGAGATTGTGTGAGAAAGATTACGTGTGCGTGTGTAAGATATTGTGTTTATGTACAAGATTGTGTGTTTGTGAAAGTGTGTGTGTCTGTGCATCTGTGTGCGTGTTGGTCTGTGTGTGAACGTGTGCATGATTGTGTGTGTGTGTGAGTGTGTGTGTGTGTGTGTGTAAGAGTGTGAGTGATTGTGTAAGCAAACATAAGTGTGTGAAATTGTGTGAGAGAGAGAGCGTGTGTGTGTGTGTGTGTGTGTTTGTGATTGTGAGTGTGTAAGCAGACATGTAAGTGTGTGAGACTGTAAAATATAGAACATGTGTGTGTGTGTGTTTGTGTGTGTCACTGTGTAAGCAAACGTGTGTGTGTGTGTGTGTGTGTGAGAGAGAGAGAGAGAGAGAATGTGTGTGTATATGTGTGTGCGTGAGTGTATGTATGAATGTGTGTGCGTGTAAGTGAGTGTGTGAGATTGTGAAAGAGAGAATGTGTGTGTGTGTCTGTGTGTGTGTAAGCAGACGTGTGATTGAACAAGATTGTAAAAGAGGGTGTGTGTGTGTGTGTGTGTGAGTGTGATTGTGTAAGCAGACATGTGAGAGTGAGATTGTGTGAGAAAGATTATGTGTGCGTGTGTAAGATATGAAATGTGTGTTTGTGAAAGTGTGTGTGTCTGTGCATCTGTGTGCGTGATTGTGCGTGTTGGTCTGTGTGTGAACGTGTGCATGATTGTGTGTGTTTGTGTGTATGAAAGTGTGTGTGTGTGTGTGAATGAGTGTGTATGGGTGTTTCCCAGTACTGGGTTGCAGCTGAAAGGGTATCCGCTGCGTAAAACATATGCTGGATAGGTTGGCGGTTCATTCCGCTGTGGCGACCCCAGATTAATAAGGGGACTAAGCTGAAAAGAAAATGAATGAATGAATGAATGAACAAGTCAACTCATTTGTTCAGATTCATTTCAACCCAGAGTATATTATGTCTGTCATCACGAGTGAATCACTGAATCATTTACTCAGATGATTCATTTGAACACCAATTTCCACACATTACTCAGAAATTCATTCATTCATTTTCTTTTTGGCTTAGTCCCTCTATTGATCAGTGGTCGCCACAGCGGAATGAACCACCAACTTATCCAGCATATGTTTTACAAGGCGGATGCTCTTCCTGCTGCAACCCATCACTGGGAAACACCCATACTCACTCATTCACACACACACACTCATACACTACGGCCAATTCCCCTATAGCGCATGTATTTGGACTGTGGGGGAAACCGGAGCACCCGGAGGAAACCCACACCAACACGGGGAGAACATGCAAACTCCACACAGAAACACCAACTGACCCAGCCGGGACTCAAACCAGAGACCTTCTTGCTGTGAGGCGATTGTTTTACCCACTGCGCCACCGTGAAGCCTTGTTTAGAAATGCTTTGTTCAATTATTTTCTTTATGGCAGAGGAATAATTGTCAAAGATGACTGTGTACAAGAGTGATTCCTACACTGTTAATTGATCTTGTTAACAAACACACAGTGCACATTCCGATCGCTGTCATTTCTCAACATGATCTGTGTGTGTGTGTGTGTGTGTAAGTGTGTGTGTTTTCCATCAGCACAGTATTATGCAATAAAGCTGAAGGCAGGGTGGGCTCCGCATGAATGAGGAACCAGATCTCCACACACACACCATCAATCAGCAGCGGGAACATATTTATTTTGGAAACGCACGGCACAAAAGCATCAAGGAGCTGTCCGTTTCCCCTCCAAGATGTTGGACGTAAAATATTTGCGATGGTAAATTCGGTTACGCAAATTAACAGAAAACATATTACATGCCCATAAAAAGATAATGCTGTCTGAGCCCAGCAGATCTGATCTGACTGGATGTGTTATGACAGGGTTTGAGAAATGGGAGAATGAAGCCAGAGGGGTAGTGCAACCCCAAAAAACCCCTTCCTGCTATATTCATACAGCTCAGAGAGGACAGCGGAGCATCCAGAGCTGGGAACACATCTGGAGGATATTAGCATGCACTTCTTCATTGAGCTTCAGAATTCTGCATACTTTACTACAGGAGGCCGTTCGGGATGTAAAACACACTGAAACACATGCACACACAAATACACTGTTGGACATTTTGTATTTTATTTGTGGTAAATTATTTAGTGGGCGGCACGGTGGCTCAGTGGTTAGCACTGTCGTCTCACAGCAAGAAGGTCGCTGGTTCGAGTCCCGGCTGTGTTGGTGTTTCTGTGTGGAGTTTGCATGTTCTCCTTGTGTTAGCGTAGGTTTCCTCTGGGTGTTCCGGTTTCCCCCACAGTTCAAAGACATGCGCTATAGGGGAATTGATTAAGTAAATTGGCTGTAGTGTATGAGTGTGTGTGTGAATTAGAGTGTATGGGTGTTTCCCAGTACTGGGTTGCAGCTGGAAGAGCATCTGCTGTGTAAAACACATGCTGGACAAGTTGTCAGTTCATTCCGCTGTGGTGACCCCTGAATAACACAGGGACTAAGCCGAAGGAAAATGAATGAATGAATATAGCTGTCAATTTTAGACTTTTATAAAATATGAAATACATATACGGCGACGCGGTGGCGCAGTAGGTAGTGCTGTCGGCACACTGCAAGAAGGTCGCTGGTTCGAACCTCGGCTGGGTCAGTTAGCGTTTCTGTGTGGAGTTTGCATGTTCTCCCCGTGTTGGCGTGGGTTTCCTCCGGGTGCTCCGGTTTCCCCCACAAGTCCAAAGACATGCGCTGTAGCCCATCCGCCTCAAGGTTGGACGTGTTGCGTGTTCAGAGATGCTCTTCTGCAGACCTCGGTTGTAACGAGTGCTTATTTGAGTTACTGTTGCCTTTCTATCAGCTGGAACCAGTCTGGCCATTCTCCTCTGACCTCTGGCATCAACAAGGCATTTGCGCCCACAGAACTGCCGCTCACTGGATATTTCCTCTTTGTCGGACCATTCTCTGTAAACCCTAGAGATGGTTGTGCGTGAAAATCCCAGTAGATCAGCAGTTTCTGAAGTCCTCAGAGCAGCCCGTCTGGCAGCAACAACCACGTTCAAAGTCTCTTAAATCCCCTTTCTTCCCCATTCTGATGCTCGCTTTGACCTGCAGCAGATCGTCTTGATCATGTCTACATGCCTAAATGCATTGAGCTGCTGTCATGTGATTGGCTGATCAGAAATTTGCCTTAACGAGCAGCTGGACAGGTGTACCTAATAAAGTGGCCGATTAGTGTATATATACATAATGAATATACACATGCATGCATATATTTGAGAAAATATAGACAAT
The DNA here is from genome assembly GCA_903798195.1 of Danio kyathit. Taxonomy (NCBI): domain Eukaryota; kingdom Metazoa; phylum Chordata; class Actinopteri; order Cypriniformes; family Danionidae; genus Danio; species Danio kyathit. The sequence goes on along the minus strand of LR812532.1, from coordinate 63,773,424 downwards.
ACACACACACTTATTACACATTTATTTTCATAAACTCACATAACTTTTGTTTTATTAAACTTTTTAAACGTTAGTTTGTTCTCTTCAGCTACATTCTGACGTCTGTCTTCTTTGAAATGAGCGTAAATAAATGCACCAAAGCATTGAAAATCATCAGTGAAGCGATCATGAGCATCTCATTTCCACATGGTCCAAAAGTGTGGTTGAAATTTGAGGGGTTAAATCTGAGTTTTGGAGTCGAGGGATCGGGATGCTCAGGTATCCGGGCTCCAGACTCCATCCGAGCGTTTCTCCTCTTAATAATGTGGGAATGATGTTGGGTCTGAATTCCCCGAATTGTCCTGCAGGAGAAATGCCCACTGGCGTTGTGGGATTTTCCCAAAGCCAAGAGCAGCTCCTGTATTTTGATTTGCAATGGCAGAAGGTCCCCGAGGCTGCAGAGAAGGGTCATATATTACTGCTCTATCATATCAGCAGGCCTGCATCTCCATGTGGATTTACAATATGATCGCTTCTGCTGACAAATACACGCTGGATAGTTTTTTATGTCCTGTCAGAAAATGCTGCATACTGTGTTGCGTGCGGTTGCATTAAACAGAAAGAGAGATTTTCCTAATGCATCTGTTGCAGCAATTCTGACCACACAATATTATTATTATTTAGCCCATCATTGAGTGTATTCATTTACAAAAGTGTGTAAATATATTCAGCTTTCTATACATTTTTAGCCCATCATTGAGTGTATTTATTCATAAATATACATAGCTATAACGATTTTGGCAGCTTTTTATCTCATCATTGAGCATATTTATGTATGCAAATGTGTGTAAATATATATTTATTCAGATTTTGGCAAATTTTAATCCCATCATTGAGCATATTTATTTATGTAAATGTGTGTAAATATATATTTATTCATATTTTGGCAGATTTTTTAATCCTATAATTTATTGTGCTTATGTATTTATGTAAACGTGTGTAAATATATATTTAGTTCTTTAGCCCATCATTGAGCATATTTATTTATGTCATTGTGTGTAAATATATATTTATTTAGTTCTTTAGCCCATGATTGAGTGTATTTATTCATAAATATATATATTTATTATGATTTTGGCAGATTTTTGTCATCATTGAGCATATTTATCTATGCAAATATGTGTTTGTATATATATATATATATATATATATATATATATATATATATATTTATTTTTTTGTTTCTTAGCCTATATCATTGAGTGTATTTATTTATTAAATATGTGTAAATATATATTTATTCAGTTTTCCACAGTTTTTTAGCCCATCCTTGAGCATATTTATTTATGTAAATTTATGCAAATTTGTATTCATTCAGATTTTGGCAGATTTTAATCCAGCTGAGTGTATGTACTTATGTAAATAAGTGTAAATATATATTTATTCAGATTTTTACTTATTTTAATCCCATCATTGAGCTTATTTATTTATGCAAATGTGTGTAAATATATATTCATTCAGATTTTGCCAAATTTTGATCCCATCATTGAGCATATTTATTTATGTAAATGTGTGTAAATATATATTTATTCAGATTTTGGCAAATTTTGATCCCATCATTGAGCATATTTATGTAAATGTGTGTAAATATATATTTATTCAGATTTTGGCAAATTTTTATCCCATAATTGAGTGTATTTATTTATGTAAATGTGTGTAAATATAGATTTATTCAGATTTTTACTTATTTTAATCCCATCATTGAGTGTATTTATTTATGTAAATGTGTGTAAATATAGATTTCTTCAGATTTTGGCAAATTTTTATCCCATAATTGAGTGTATTTATTTATGTATGTAAATGTATAAATATATATTTGTTAAGATTTTGGCAGATGTTTATTCCATCATTGATTGTGCTTATTTATTTAATTATTTATTTATGCAAATGTTTGGAGTTATACATGCATTCAATTTTCCACAGATTTTTTTATCCTATCATTGAGTGTATTTATTTATGTAAATGTGTTTAAGCATAAATGTTATTTATGTAAACTTTTTTGCCTTAGTTTTTTTGGGGTGGACGGACAAACTCTGATTCACACTCCTACACAGTAGGTGGCGATAATACACCCGTGTTACCTGACGTAAACCAAAGAAGAAGAAAGTTTTCAAGTACTTTTACAAAGCAGTGAATTAAACTGCGGACACAATGCTGAGAATGAAATGTAAACATGTAAGCTCACATACCCTGCCGTACCCTTTCAGAATGCAGTTGTTCTGCTTGTTGATGATTACCCAGGCCTTGTACAGCTCCGTCTTCTTTCCTTGTCTTCGGCTCGGCAGATCCTCGGTTTTTATCACTACATAGTTTTGAATCTGTAATCATGAGCATTATTTCTTGCACATGACCACACAGAACTAAATTGTAGGCATCCAAACACTTGTAGGCCTTTAACTTCTCTCTTGTAAAACACTTGGAGTTTCAGTGTCATAGTTGTATATTTGGGGCTGGATGCTTGGTCATTTCGTCTTATCCAATATCCATTGGGAGTGTGCTATCACAAATGACCTGTCAGATGAACGTCGCTCACTTTAATGTTAATTTTGCAGAATAACTGTGCTTATCACTGGGTGACGAGCTGTTATAATATGCTGAAAGCATTATGTCAATAATATATATAATATATAATCAATATAACTTCTCTCTAAAACAACAACAAACTCTGTACCGCATCAGATGTCATTCCCTTGCTGTAAATGCTAGCACTCCTGGTTTTTTTCTGCCACCTCCCTGCGCGCGCATCCTGAATGTTTACAAACATGGTAATTCATCTATAGAGCACTGTTGTTTTTGCGTGTGGATATTTTAATGAAAGCATCTTGCGTGTTGAGCTATTAAACAGCCCACACTGCATAAACAGCTCTTCTTACTTACAGTTTTTGTCTTGTTTCTAGTCCAAATATCTACAAATGTTTAAATCAAGAAGTCAAGCTAAACATATTGTGGTGTTTTCAGAAATAATAAATCGAAATTAAGAGAAAATGTCCTTAAAACAAGCAAAACAACCTGGCAATGAGGTGAGTGAAATAATCTTGTTTTTCATTTTGAGTGGATTTTGCTTGTTTTAAGTAAAAACTCTCTTAATTTTGACACATTATTTTTAAAAACAACACGCTTATCTAGGAAATGCTTCTCGATTGAATATTTTCTAGATATTTGGACTTGAAACAAGACAGAAATACTAAGTTACGTACTCTGTGTCACATCTAAATCTAAATAAAATAACAATCAATGAGGCGACACCAGAGGTGGGACCAAGTCATTGTTTGGCAAGTCACAAGTAAGTCTCAATTCATTGCCCTCAAGTCCCGAGTCAAGTCCCGAGTCAAGACAGGCAAGTCCCGAGTCAAGTCTCAAGTCAAGGCCAAAGTCCTACGGTTTGACTTTCGAGTCTTTTCGAGTCTTTTTAACAGAAAAATAAAATGTATACAGATTATGTATGGTTGTAAGATCTGTATTAATTAAACAAGCCTTTTTTTTGAAAGAACATTGCTCAGATACAATAAAATACAAATGTAATTTTCTGAAAAAGTGCTGAACAGTGCTGCGTCTCGTCTCTACAGCATATTGCACAAGAACGAGTTCCACCACAATGGAGTCCATTTTGCCACACATCACACAGCATTTGCAGGTCTACTGCTGTCTAATTCATTAGTTTTAGTTGTGCTATATTATGTCTTCGGTGATCAATTTGTGATTAACCAAAATTACATAAACGACCTCAATGAGGCAGCAGTAGACCAACAACTCCTGTATGCGGCAAAGTAAAATTGAGTGAAATTGGTATTTTGTCAATGGAATCTCGTGTGTGTTGAAGAGATTAAGATGCAAATCTGTCTAGCAGCAATGTAAAATGGTAGCACATATTCTCAATGAAGTAGGCTACTTCATACAAACAATAACGTTGTTTTCTTCACATAACATTGAAGAACTGTCTCTGCTCATGCACCGATTTCCTCTATTTGTAGACAAAACTGCTTGTGAGCTGAGCTCTCAAATATACGCTGCTCGTGCGCAAATTTTGTCACTCTCTCAAATACGCACCGCTCACGCACTATTTTTCTTGCACGTTCTCAGAGATTATATGCAAACTCACAATTTGTGTCTTGTGTTCCCTCTTCCTTTTGTGCTTTTCGATATGATTTATATTGGTGCAGTTTATTAACAACCAATATACTAAAATAGACGTACATAATAAATTTTTTATCTAATAAACCATAAATTTTTTTGGCTGTGTTATATGATAAAGTGTTTGAAACTGGAAATATTTTAAGACAGAGAATAGACCAGTGGCACCCCCAGAAAATTTTCTTAGGGGTGGCTAGAAGAGGCCGCACCAAATCTTGGGGTGGCACACAAAAAATATTAATGAATTCAGTGTAATGTTATATTTTTGTTTCTGGTAAATGAAGTAATGTGGTTTTAATTCATTTAATTAAATACTCTTGAAACATTGTAATGCATTCCCCCCCAAAAAATCAAGAAATTCAAATTCAGTAAAATAAAAAACATTTAGTTTTTAAACAAGTTTCATATATATAAGTAACTTTTCAGTTGTTTTCACATACTTTTATTGGACAGCATACGGTTTATGCCGTGTCTAAAATTAATGAAGAATAATGAATTAATTAATAAAACAAACAAATGAACAAAAGGCATTACTATATACAGTTGCAATCAGAATTATTGAACCCCCTTTGAATTTTTTTTTCTTTTGTAATTATTTCCCAAATGATGTTTAACAGAGCCAAGAAATTTTCACAGTATGTCTGATAATATTTGTTCTTCTGGAAAATGTCTTATTTGTTTTATTTCGGCTAGAATAAAAGCAGTTTTTAATTTTTTAAAACCCATTTTAAGGTCAAAATTATTAGTCCCTTTAAGCTATATATTTTTTCAATAGTCTACAGAACAAACCATCATTATACAATAACTTGCCTAATTCCCCTAACCTGCCTAGTTACCCTAATTAACCTAGTTAAGCCTTTAAATGTCACTTTAAGCTGTATAGAAGTGTCTTGAAGAATATCTAGTCTAATATTATTTACTGTCATCATGGCAAAGATGAAATAAATCAGTTATTAGAAATGAGTTATTAAAACTATTGTGTTTAGAAATGTGTTGAAAAAATCTGCTCTCCGTTAAACAGAAATTGGGGAAAAAATAAACAGGGTGCTAATAATTCAGGGGGTTGAATAATTCTGATTGCAACTGTATTCACACACTCATTATGCAGATTCTAATAATATCATTTATCCATATTCCTTTCTGAGCCACATTATTATTAAAACAGCTTTTTCTATTGATGTATCTTAGGGTAAATAATAAATTGCCATTGCTGTCTATATTGAAGGTGTGTGCATGCTGTCAACTACGATCGTAAAGAATACATTTTATTTTAAAAACATTTATTAAACATCCTAAAGGTGCACCATACTAATCAAATAAAAAACATTTAAACAATAACTAACGCAAGCAGAAATGTAACTGTGATAAAAATAAGGAAAACTTAAGCCTACTGTACTATTCACTCTTAAAATAAATGTCACCATCAATCCCATTTTATCATGGCAACTAAAATAAAGTCTTAATAAATAAAGTAATCTGTTGTGGTAATACTGTAGTTGCTATGGTAACACAACATTCATTCATTCATTCATTCATTTTCTTTTCGGCTTAGTCCCTTTATTAATCTGGGGTCGCCACAGCGGAATGAACCGCCAACTTATCCAGCACATTTTTACGCAGCGGATGCCCTTCCAGCTGCAACCCATCTCTGGGAAACATCCACACACACACTCATTCACACTCATACATTCATTACGTCATACGCTTATTTGCATATTACTGACGTCATCTCGTTCTACCATTTCTGTTTGTTTAACAGCCTATGGTAAATAAGTGGGGTATTTTATATTCGCACTACGCTTTATGTAAGCTTGTCAATTTAACTAAATTCTATTGCTGTTTGAATACAGTATATCATTATAGATGAGTAGGGAATTTGCAGTAATCTCTCAGACGTAATATACTCAGACAAGTTCTGAAACTCTCACTTAAAACATCTCTGATTGTGCAACAAGAATAAACAGTCAAATTAAATTGTTAAAATAAAGGAGAAGCAGATCGGGTTGACTGTACAAGGGAAATACCTTCAAACTGCCACCTGTTCTAAATCATTTGCCGTCGGTACGCAGAGGTGCTCTGCTCTCAGGATGAGAAGAGTAGGGACGGTACAGTTATGGACAAACGACAGTCTATAAAAATCGCCAGTAACACACAAAAAAGTCGCTAGATTTGTCGCTAGTCGCTTTTTTGAAAATGTGTCGCTAAGTTGGCAATACTGGCGCAAACTGAAGAGCGGGGAGCAGGAGGGGTGAGAGGTTTGGGGAGATGTGGGCGCGCGAACTGTAGCGCGCGACCGGAAGAGCACAAGCACCAAGTTTCAGCCCGGACTGTACCAAAATGCTGAGGAGCGGGGGGCGGGGAATTCCGGGAGACAGAACAATACGGGAGACGGGTCTGAAATACGGGAGACTCCCGGGAAAAACGGGAGTGTTGGCAGGTATGCACCAGAGTGGACAAAAGTCAAGCGAACGCAGAGAGACTGAATACGCGTGCGAGAGACCGAATGTACACGCCGCGGGCGCGAGAGACCGAATGTACACGCCGCGGGCGCGAGAGACCGAATGTACGCGCCGCGGGCGCGAGAGACCGAATGTACGGGCCACGGGCGCGAGAGACCGAATGTACGCGCCGCGCGCGCGAGAGACCGAATGTACGCGCCGCGGGCGCGAGAGACCGAATATACGTGCCGCGGGCGCGAGAGACCGAATATACGTGCCGCGGGCGCGAGAGACCGAATGTACGCGCCGCGGGCGCGAGACACCGAATGTACGCGCCGCGGGCGCGAGAGACCGAATGTACGCGCCGCGGGCGCGAGAGACCGAATGTACGCGCCGCGGGCGCGAGAGACCTATTGTACGTGCCGCGGGCGTGAGAGACTGTATTGGCGGGCGTGAGAGACTTATTGGCGCGCGAGTATTGGCTCGGTCCAATGACTGTATAAGGCTCAGTCTCTCTGCGTTCGCTTGACTTTTGTCCACTCCGGCGCCATATAGTCACGTTGGACGCTGTCGAATCAAAACATTCTACGGTGCTGTGATTGGATGTCGTGCTGAATACGCGCATGCTCTCTGTCACACACACGCACGGAAAGAGAGAGAGAGCGCGTGCAGAGTGGTCTGTGTCAACATACTTTTTATCTTTGGGCTTTTTATGGGAAGCAGCAAGACTTCACAAGTCAATGGGCGCAAGTCCAAGTGAAAGTCCAAGTCATTTCTCTTCAAGTCCAAGTCGAGTTGCAAGTCTTTTGATATTTTGTCAAGTCGAGTCTAAAGTCATCAAATTCATGACTCGAGTCTGACTCGAGTCCAAGTCACATGACTCGAGTCCACACCTCTGGGCGACACTGTGGCTTAGTGGTTAGCACTGTCCCCTCACAGCAAGAAGGCATATCTGTCAACCCTCCCGTTTTTCCCGGGATTCTCCCGTATTTTACAGTTCTATCCCGCTGTCATCCCGTAAAGGTATTTTCCCATATTTCTCCCGTATTTTTTATCTTTTTGAGAAGAGCCGATCCTCCCTATATGCAACCCATACCGCCGAACCACCACGGGCCGCCCTTGCTCTTAAATGTGAATCGGTTCTGTGCTTTCATTTTATTTAGGCATAGAAACACTTTGAAATAAACATAAAAACGGCGCAATTCATTTCCTTTTCATTACAGGCGCCATTGCCCCTATTCAATCCTCAAAACAGTCAGTTCATATAAAGATGCATGACTGTCAGCTGATGCTCTCCATAGTGATAATAGACGCTGTTTCCCAAGCGGATTCTGTACGGACGCGATTTGATGCTGAACTCAAGTGGACACTGGGTTTTGGGTGCGTGTTTGAACAGACATATACACATCATCATAATAATAATAATGCTAATAATAATAATAATAATTATAATGGCGGTTCATTCAGCTGTGGCGACCCCAGATTAATAAATGGACTAAGCCGAAAATAAAATAAATGAATGAATGAATAATAATAATAATAACAACAACATCTAGACATGTCCATCTTGTTGGGTTTTCTTTTAAACACAACAAATTTAGTCTTAAATGAGCATTAACAGTTAGGAAAACAGTCAAATGCTTTCATTATAGATCTGTGCAGTTTTAAAGTGACAGCTCTGTTATTTAATGCAATCAAACCAAAAACAATCTAAATGAGAGATTCATTCGCTGCTCTTTAATCAGAATGTTTAAATTATACAGTGAAGAAGAGATGAGATTTGATAACTTCTATTTCTTTATAATAGCTAATAGTTTTAATGAGCTGAACTGTTTGCTAATTTATTTGCAGCTTTTTCTAATGTATACTAATTATTATATCCTCTGAAAATAATAATAAAAATGTATTAATGATCATTTTAGAAGTTTATTTACAATGAAACAGCATAAAACAGCTCCAGATGAACATATTTTTTTTGGGGGGGGGGGGGGGGGGGGGTATGCAAGAAGGTCAGTGGTTCAAGTCTTGGCTGGGTCATTATCAGTGGTGTAAACTAATTAAAAATACTCAGATTACTGTAATTGAGTAGTTTTTCTCAGGAATTGTAATTTACTGAGTAGTTTTATAAATGTCTACTTTTACTTTTCCTTGAGTACATGTTTAGTGCAGTATCTGTGCTTTTACTCCACTACTTTCTTTCCACCTGCAGTCACTACTTTATTTTTCTTGTCTATGGGGATTAGAAAAACCTTTATAATTGCAGCAAACTGTTTGGAAGCATTAAAAGTGTCCGTGAAGATGTTCAAAATCTTTACGCGCATTGACCCAGAGACTGTTTATATGCATGTCACTGATGAGAAGATGACGGATGTTTACTGTATGATGACCGAAATGGCCTTAAACACCCAGCAGGCACAAGACATCAACATGACGTCTGATTGACGTTGAACCCTAACGTCAGGGGGACGTTGCATTTTGTTTGCAAATGAAAATCGGGTTGACGTCAGAACTCAACGTCAAGCCAACGTCAATGTTCAACCTAAAACCAACCAAATATCAACGTCTAATGATGTAATAGCTTGACGTTGTGTAAACGTTACCCCTATGACATCTATCAGATGTTGGATTTTGGTTGCCGTACCCGACGAATAAATGTCAGTATTTGACGTCATATATGACGTTGGTTTATGATGTTGGCTCAACGCTGGATTTTGGTCACTTTCTAACAACCTAAAATCAACCAAATATCAACATCATTTGACGTCATTATTGGACATCAAAATAACGTTGTCCTTAGACGCTGACTAGTCATTAAATTTTGGTCACCTGACATCACAACCTAAATCTAACCTAATATTAACCTAATATTAGCATCTCATGACGTTGTGTGCCTGCTGTGCAATAACTAAATGCACTATAGAATGTTACGTTTACACACACATGCACAAATTAGATGTAAATACATCAGCTTTATACAGCAAAATACTCACTACTCTTGAGTAGTTTTCAAGAGTTCACACTTAGCTGATCATTGATTATAAAGCAAGTTTGGCATACTGTCCCGGGAGAGAGCCCTAAGCCCAAAAGGTCCTTGAGCCCCGGGCTCCCTCCCGTTTGCAGGGCGAGAGGGGAGCTTTGAGCTCAGGTAGATCTCGAGAACTCCCCTGTCGTAGAGGTTGAAGAGCAGATAGTAATTCTCTTTAGCGAGATAGATACTAGGTAGGGAGCAAGTCTATGTGTTGATTTAGACAATAACTTAAGTTGCATGTTTTTTAATCGGTGGGAGGAAACTGGAGAACCCGGGGGAAACCCACGTGAGCACGGGGAGAACGTGTAAACTCCACACAGAAATGCCTGCTGGTTTGGTAAAGCCTGGAACCATAGACATTCTTGCTGTGAGGCAACAGCGCTAAGCACTGGGCCACCGTGTCACCCATCTAGGAAGGAGGAGGAGTAGGGGTGGAAGGAGGCGGGGGGTTCTTCAAATCGAAGATGACTGTAGTAAGAAACCCTGGCTCTTTATAGTGGGTTAGGAATCGTCTGATTGGTTGGTCATGTGTGGTTAATGCGTAACCAGCCGTGTTCAATCATAATCACGTGATCCTCTCGAAATTAGTTTATAACTAAACTCCACTTAAAAGGGCTACTGTTTACTCATACTTTGAGTAATATTTACAGCAGACACTTTTACACGACTGCACTACATTTTTAGCCAAGTAATGGTACTTTTACTTGAGTATGATTTTTCAGTACTCTTTCCACCACTGGTCAGTTGACGTTTCTGTGTGGAGTTTGCATGTTCTCTCCGTGTTGGTGTGGGTTTCCTCCGGGTGCTCTGGTTTCCCCCACAGTCCAAACACATGTGCTATAGGGGAATTGATCAACTACATTGGCCGTAGTGTATGAGTGTGTATGTGTGTGAATGAGTGTGTATGGGTGTTTCCCAGTACTGGGTTGCAGCTGGAAGGGCATCGGCTGTGTAAAACATATGCTGGAATAGTTGGCGGTTCATTCTGCTGTGGAGACCCCTGATAAATAAGAGACTAAGCTGCAGGAAATTGAATATCGGTAAGCGTCAGATCATTGATCGCTGAATTAATGTTGTGTAAAGTCTCTGTAAATGCGATGTGAACACGTTATCTGTCCTGCCAGATCATTCCAGCGCCCGCTCCGCTGTGATTGACCCTGAAGGTAAATAATAACGCTGTCTAGAAACACTTTTACATTCTTCTGTCCGGGAAAGACTTCAGTAAATCCCGGCTGAGCGAGTGTGTTTCTCCGTTTACTGTTGTGTGGTATTTCTGGCGTAGTGCTTTGGCATTTGCTGCAGCGTCTCCATAAAGCCGAGCGGTTGATGTTTCTGTGCTGATTTATGGGAAATGATGAAGTTGATCTGATGTGATGTGAGCAGAACACACAGCAGGAGACGCGAGCGCCACCGTCATCACATTAGCAGAGTTCAGCTGTAAAACGCTGGAGGAAGAGCAGCAGTTACCTTTAATACTCCATAACATCACTGATGACCTGTGTGTGTGTGTGTGTGTGTGTGTGGATGATGTGTGTGTGTGTGTGTGTGTGTGTGTGTGGATGATGTGTGTGTTTATTTGTGTGTGTGTGTGTGTGTGTGTGTGTGTGTCTGTTTAACTGTATGTGAGTTTACTGTGTTTGTGTGTGTGCGCTGTATGCGTGT
>LR812532.1:63727126-63759626 GCA_903798195.1 Danio kyathit | reverse complement strand
CAGAAATAAGCAAAAAGTCAGAATTATGAGCAAAAACCCTCTTAATTCCAATTTTTAGAAAGCAGATGAACAAAAAAGAAAAACAAACACAAAACTAATTTGCAATATTATGTTGCGTTATGATTTTCTATGAGATTTGTGACTTTATTTGAATATATTGAGGCATTGTTCTGTAATTTAAACCTCTTCTGAGTGTTTATAATGTGGGGTTTGACAACTGAAGTGTATTTTTTAGGAAAAGATATTATATAGAAAAGTTAAAATCACATTTTCTTCTATTTCTTATTGTTATTTTATTCCTTAGCTACAAACAAATATGTTTTTAAATATACGCAAAATTTCATAATTCATTTGTTTACAGTTTTTCTCAGTCTCTTTGGTGCATTTCTCCCAACACTATTTACATTTGCACAACAGTTCATGCATTCCTCAAAAAAATTAGTGCAAAGTGCAAAACCTAGTGGATAACCTGCAGAAGTGTGTCACTTGCTCAAAATGGAGAGCTCATTCCTCAAAAGCAAGTATTGATGTCAATGAAAGTGTCAGTGTCATCAAGATGAAGAGTCCTGACACCATTGTTTATGAACAAGATAGTCAGATGGCTTTGTCATGTTTTCAGTAGTACACTTTACTCTGTACATTTATTCCAATGCAATAAAGTCAGATTTTGGTGAAACGTCATGAAAATGCTCCAGACAGCACTATATACTATTAGCACAGCCATTTGAAAACTACAGTAAAGTTAGACATCACTGCATTTAGTGAGGTATCTGAGTACAACACACTGAATATGTCTGTTTCACATGTTTACTGCATTTGCTCTTTGCAATTCTAATTTATTGACAGCATTGTGCAAAGGAATAAATACACCCTTTGGGTAGAGCTGAGCACAACTGTAGACAATACTGCAGGACATATTGGAACTGAACCTACAACACACACAGGTCTGTAAATCAGTCATCAAACTGTTCAATTTATCGACATTTTCAGAAGTTTTTAAAAAAAGATTTTTTTATTTTTCAACTAGTTCAGCATTTGTGTGTGTAATGTCTGAATTAATGAAATGAGGACTATTAGTTTTATATGGAGTGACTATTCAGCATCCACAAGTTTAGTTAATTTTGACTGACATGACATAAGCAGATGATAATGTTATAATCATCAGAGAGTTGTGTAAAAGCAGTTGATGCATGTCCAAAAGCATTCGCAATTTGTTGGAAGGAATGAGAAACTGCTACTGTGATGTGCACAAATGACTGATTGTTTTGAGAAATGCATGAACTGTTGTGCAAATGGAAATAGTGCTGTGAGAAATGCACCAAAGCCACTGAGAAAAACTGTAAATATGTGTCAAATGAATGTTAGGAGAGTCTCAGATAAGGAAAACAGGAGAAAATACAGATACAATAACGCTAGACCCTTGTGTAAATATATATTTTTAAACTATTTATTGAATAATTTATTGAGTGTAAAACCATTTTACAATATTGTTTTTAAATGTTTTAGTATTATCATATGTCCCATTCAGGGGTGCGTTTCCCAAACAACGACGTAACTCGCGGCTGAACTATCATAGTGCGATGCATCGCTTGGGGAAAGAACGATGTAGTGACGAGTGTTTCCCAAAACCCCTAGTTTCTCTGTCGCAGACCCATCGCTTGAACCACGTTAGTTATAACGTAAAACGCCCATAATGATGCTCTAAACGGGGTGGAGTAACTTCTTTAGAGAACAACCCCATCATTTCTTTGTGCAAATTATATTGTTTTACACAAACACGCATTTAAAATAAAATCCAATATTAGTTTTGGTAAAAACATGCACTCGCTTTCCATATTATTTAAAATATAGGTAAATGGCACATATAGGGCCTGTGTTTGCTTTACTAATATTATTGAGAAGGTCACCGGCGGGAGGTCAGGCTGGCCCACAGAATCAATGCTGAGACTCATCTGTCACTGTGGTCTGTCAGGAATCAGTCTCATGCTCTCCAATCTTCCATGATCGTCACAGCATCTGCTCAGCTATATGTTTACAGTTGAAGTCAGAATTATTCGCCCTCCTTTGATTTTTTTTTCTTTTTTAAATATTTCCCAAATTATGTTTAACAGAGCAAGGAAATTTTCACAGTATGTCTGATAATATTTTATCTTCTGGAGAAAGTCTTATTTGTTTTATTTCGGCTAGAATAAAAGCAGTTTTTAATTTTTTAAAAGCCATTTTAAGCTCAATATTATTAGCCCCTTTAAGCTATATTTTTTTTCGATAGTCTACAGAACAAACCATCATTATACAATAACTTGCCTAATTCCCCTAACCTGCCTAGTTACCCTAATTAACCTAGTTAAGCCTTTAAATGTCACTTTAATCATATATTACATTTAATTATCTAATTATACATATATAATTTTGGAGCCATTTCTTTCTTTTATTATTATTATGTTTGGGTTAAATAGGTTGATTGAATGATATAATTATTATTAAGTTTACATTTGATAATTATTGTATTCAGGTTTGAGTATTTGCTTTTTGTATACTATTCATGTTGGAGTATTTGTTTTGATTTTGTGAATGAATGTGAATTTCTGTCGAAATCGAGATTTAAGGCAGTCAGGTAGTAGATGGAGCAGTATGGGCAGAAGAATCAATTTTCAGACCGTGAGTTTGTATGTGGCGACGGGTGCTACTGATGAGCAATGGCGCTATTTCACTGATTTGATGGCACAGAATGTGATAAAAATAAATGATGAGAAAAGGTTTCACAAAGGACTTACGCGTCATTGTTTACCCTTAAATAATGCCACTACACCACATGCCACTACATATATATAATTGTAATGATATTCATTTATTTTATAATTTCACATAAGTGTTTTTCCTCCATTTATACTGAATAAAAAAGACCCATTTGTAATAGTTAAACACTTCGGGGAGCAGAAATGTTAAATCCTCCATTAGAGTCGACTGTAACCCCGCTGCAGGGAACTCCATTGTTTTAGTCATGAATTATTCTGGAATTAAAAAGAAAATGATAGTGAAATGATCTCCTGCTGACCTGAATGCCTTGTGATAATGTGTGAGAGAGAAAGAGAAGACACTGAGTTTAATATGACAGAGAGAAAACGTGTGAAGAAGGTCAGAAACGAGGAAATAAAACACATTGACCTGACAGAGAAAGATCAGCAGGAACTGTGTTTATTTCTGTTTTCTCTTCTGTGCACATTTATCTGTGACTGAAACACACCGCTGCACTGCTCTATATACAGTTGAGAATGACTCACCCTGCTGTGCAATATTTATTCTTTGTCAAATTTCTCAAGTGAAATTTAATGGAGGAAGGAATTTTTCACAGCATTTCCTATAATGTTTTTCTTATGGAGAAAGTCTTTTTTGTTTTATTTCGGCTAGAATAAAAGCAGTTTTTATTTGTTTTAAAACCATTTTAAGGTCAATATTATTAGCCCCCTTAAGCAATTTTAAAGCAACCGGCTGCAAAGAAATTTTGAGTTCATTAAGCTTCAGTGGTTGAAGTTGTGCCAAATTATTTTTTTAAGTTGACCGAAAAGGCTGGTCAAGTATACTTTACGGAATAATTTGGCACAACTTCAAACACTGAAGCCTAATAAACTCAAAATTTCTTAGCAGCCGGTTGCTTTAAAATTTAAAGTTAACTCAACTTTTTATGTTTTGAACATATGGAGAAATAAAAAATTTAAAGTCTCCTCAACTAAATATTTTACTTTCATTGAACAAACAGTTCCAAACATGCAGTTCAATAATTTTTATGAGTAAATTCAACTCTGAGCTCAAAAATATGTCCACCTAACTTACAATTTTAAACTGAGTTAACAATTTGTAAGTTGGATTTTTTACAGTGTATTAGTTTTGGATTGTCTCCAGAACAAACCACTGTTATACAATGACTTGCCTAGACTCTCAGAAATAAAGCTACGCGAGCTGTCACTGGGGTGGTACCTTTTCAGAGGTACAAATTTGTACCTAAAAGGTCCATATTAATACCTCAAGGGTACATATTAGTACCTAAAAAGTACAAAAGTGTTCCTCCTAAAATTTTTTGGTACTAATATATACTTTTAAGGTAAAAATATGGTCCCTTTAAGTACAAATGTGTACCTTTTGAAAAGGAACCACCCCAATGACAGCTTGTGTACCTTTATTTCTGAGAGTGTAGTGACCCTAACTTTACCCTAATTACCCTAGTGAAGCCTTTAAATGTCACTTTAAGCTGAATACTAGTGTCTTGAAGAATATCTAGTCTAATATTATGTGCTGTCATCATGACAAAGAGAAAAGACATCAGTTATTAGAAATGAGGTATTAAAACTATTATGATTAGAAATGTGTTGAACAAATCGGTAACACTTTATTTTGATGGTCCCAATTGCACATTTTGTCGACTAAAAGTTGCATTGCAGCATGCCAATGACTTCTCATTTGAGTATTAGTCTGCTTAATATCTGCTGATACTGCTCCTTCAACAGACATTTGAAGGTGCAGTATGTAAGTTTGACACCCAGTGGTTGAACTAGGTATTGCACTCCTGGATCAAAACAAACGCAAGTGCGGGTTGCCAGATTGAGGACAGGAGCGAGTGATTTAAACTGTGTTCTAAATAAAAGCAACGACACCTGATAGAAGGAATATTCTCCATATTAAAAGGAGTCCTAACCTACATTCGAGATGAATGTATATATTAGAAACGGCTTCAATTTCTCACAGCTGAACAACAGAAAACTGACAATGATCAGCTCAGGTACAGCTCTAGTGCTTTATTCAGTGTAAATGCTAATAATGTGAGTTTGAATGCCATTTTACATCACATTTAATGCAATACTACTGAAAGCAGCAGCAGTTGTTCACCTCAGATCTGGAGAATAAAATAAACCATCTGAAATTGAGCTTCAGAACTAAACACATATCAGTGATTCAGCATCTACATTTATTAATGTTAAAGAGGTTTAATATGTATTCATTAGACTATAAACCTTACCATTTCAGGAGTGAGTGCATATTCTGTGCTTCTGAATGGCTGTATTTACATTTCTGTTTCGTCTGGTGCAAACAGCCAAATTATTCATCACTGCGTATCTCATCATGTAGCATGTTGTTAGGACACGGGGTTACAATGTAACTGCTCACCTAATGTTTAGGCTCGTAATGTTTATATCATTTGCTAATTAATATCCTCACGGGGAACTGAATCTGTCTCATATGAGAGTCTGGTACTGTCCACCGGAGGTCACATTTCAGTTACGGATGCATGATTTTAAGCTCACTTGATAATATACTTACCCCCGGTTTCACAAACAAGGTTTAAGGCTAGTCATGGAATAAATTGCATGTTTGAGCTGTCTTAACTAATAATAACTTGCAGTGAGATGTCTTAAAATATGTCAGTGTCATGTTTTGTCTCCAGGTGCACACTAGTAATGTATTTTTCTAAGGCTGTTTTTATAAATGTGGCTTAAATAGTCTAATTTAACTAAGGTCTAGTCCTGGCTTAAGCTAAGCTCTGTTTGTGAAACTGGGTCATAGTTTTGTACCATTTTTTAATTATTTATTTTTAGACAAGAAATAGTAGGATTTAGTATTTACAGTGGAGTACTGCAGTATTTTAACATATGGATTTGTGATTATAGATTGTTGTTACTCTTCCATCTTCATCTATAATCATCAATCTTGGCCTTCTCTAAAGTAAAGATTCTTCTGATCAATAAATGAAACGAGCTACAACATTTAATCACATCTCAATTATACTTTACTTCAGAGACTGATTTGAGGGAGTCTGAATGATCAACTCATCCTGATTCATTTCAAAATCATCTCAATCAAAATCTAATCATTTGAATCAGTAAATTACCTGGAGAGTTACTTTGAATGGTCATTTGAATAAGGGAATCAAATCATTTGAATCAGTAAATTACTACATGGAGACTCACTATGAAATGGTAATTTGAATCAGTGAATCAAATCATTTGAATCAGTAAATTACTACCTGGAGACTCACTATGAAATGGTAATTTGAATCAGTGAATCAAATCATTTGAATCAGTAAATTACTACCTGGAGACTCACTTTGAAATGGTCAATTGAATCAGGGAATCAAATAATTTGAATCAGTAAATTACTACCTGGAGACTCACTTTGAAATGGTGATTTGAATCAGGGAATCAAATCATTTGAATCAGTAAATTACTACCTGGAGACTCACTTTGAATGGTCATTTGAATCAGGGAATCAAATACTTTGAATCAGTAAATTACTACCTGGAGACTCACTATGAAATGGTAATTTGAATCAGTGAATCAAATCATTTGAATCAGTAAATTACTACCTGGAGACTCACTTTGAAATGGTCAATTGAATCAGGGAATCAAATAATTTGAATCAGTAAATTACTACCTGGAGACTCACTTTGAAATGGTCATTTGAATCAGGGAATCAAATCATTTGAATCAGTAAATTAATACCTGGAGACTCACTTTGAAATGGTCATTTGAATCAGGGAATCAAATCATTTGAATCAGTAAATTACTACCTGGAGTCTCACTTAGAAATGGTCATTTGAATCAGGGAATCGAATCATTTGAATCAGTAAATTACTACCTGGAGACTCACTTAGAAATGGTCATTTGAATCAGGGAATCAAATCATTTGAATCAGTAAAATACTACCTGGAGACTCACTTTGAAATGGTCATTTGAATCAGGGAATCAAATCATTTGAATCAGTAAATTACTACCTGGAGACTCACTTAGAAATGGTCATTTGAATCAGGGAATCGAATCATTTGAATCAGTAAATTACTACCTGGAGACTCACTTTGAAATGGTCATTAGAATCAGTGAATCAAATCATTTGAATCAGTAAATTACTACCTGCAGACTCACTTTGAAAGGGTCATTTGAATCAGTGAATCAAATCATTTGAATCAGTGAATCACTAACCGAAGACTCACTCTTAAGTACAGTAATATTCTAAAAACACTTTGTAACTCTCCAGCACTGATTTTAAACTCATTTTATAAGCATCTTTAGATATTTGTACTGAACATATGTATTTTAACATGTGCAGAAAAGTGTTCTGATATAATAAACTGTAGTTATTCTTGTGTTGAGTAATATTCATCAATAATAATCAGTCTTTTCTAAAGTGAATCACAGATAGGGCTTCTGTTTAACGATTCTTCTGATCAATAAATGTAACGAGCTACAACATTTAATCACATCTCAATTATAGTTTACTTCAAAGACTGATTTGAGGGAGTCTGAATGATCAACTCATCCTGATTCATTTCACTGAGACCTGTGGAAGAAAATAACCCAGTAAAGCGTGTGTGAATATTAGAATGCGCTTTCTCCATCTGGATCTCTCTGCAGATCAGTGTGTGTGTGTGTGTGTGTGTGTGAGTTTGATCTGCACTAATTGAAACTATACCTTCAGCCAATTCAACTGTTCCACTCGCTGACTTTTAATTGAGTCCACATTAAAATTTACTTATAAAATAATAATGGGCTTCCATGCAAATGATATTGCCAACGCTCGCATTTGCATATCCACACGCAGCTAGGGAGTTCAGAAATCAATATAGATGATTAATAATATATCGGGCCACAGGAATAATTAAATTCAATTCATGCAGGAACTCGCTCAAGCTTGGCAAAGCAAAGGTGCCGTTTGCCACGCGTTAATTTAACACAAGTTGCCCGGGATTGCAGTTTCAATTACCGGGATTGAAATAATAAGGTGTGTTAAAAATTACACTTTCAAATATATGTTATTTCATTTCATTTGACTGAATACATTTAGGGATTAATCCGCTCTTTCTTTCCGCATTAACATATTGCAGTAAATTGCTGAATGAAATTGCATTCCCATTTGAATATAGTGCTGAAATAATCAACATCTGCTCAGTAATGCACTGCTGTGGGATACACTGCAGAATGATGCTGTGTTTTAGTCCAAACATATATAGAAATATCTTACATTTTGTAGATGAGTAAAAATATAGTGTTGTTTCAGAAATAATGACTCAAATAATGAATTGAGTTTACTCAAAACAACCAAAATAACGTGCCCTTGAGTTAGAAAAACAATAATATTAAAAAGAAAAAACAAGTTTATTTTGATTACCCCAGTGGCAGATTATTTAGCCTGTTTTAGGGCAAAACTCACTTAATTCGACTCATTATTTCTGAAAACAAAAACAATATTTTTTTTACTCGTCTACTCTACACAAAAAGGCTTTTCTTACTTATATTTTTTATATATTCTTAAATTAAAATCATTTTCATTCTCATCCTTTTTAGAAATTATGAGTCAAAATTAAGTGATTTTTTTCTTAAAACAAACAAAATAATCTGACAAAGGGGGAAGTAGAATAATGTTAGATATATTATATTATGTGTAGATTATTTCACTCACCGCATTGTCAGATTATTTTGCCTGTTTTAAGTAAAAACTCACTCATTCATTCATTTATTTTCCTTCGGCTTAGTCCATTTATTCATCAAGGGTCGCCACAACGGAATGAACCAGCAACTATTCCAACATATGCCCTTCCAGTACCGGGAAACACCCATACACACTCATTCACACACACACTCATACACTACGGCCAATTCCCCTATAGCGCATGTGTTTGGACTGTGGGGGAAACCGGAGCACCCGGAGGAAACCCACGCCAACACGGGGAGAACATGCAAACTCCACACAGAAACACCAACTGACCCAGCTGGGACTCGACAGTGATCTTCTTGCTGTGAGGCGACAGTGGTAAACACTGAGCCACCTTGCCACCCAAAACTCACTTAATTTAAACTTATTTCAGAAAATAAGACTAAAAATTGTTAAATCAAGAAGCATTTTCTAGACAAGCAAATTTATTAAATTATTGTCTTGTTTTCAGAAATAATGTCAAAATTAAGAGTGTTTTTCTTTAAAACAAGCAAAATAATCTGACAATGTTCCCCCATTGTCAGATTATTTTGCTTGTTAACAATAAATATATTTTTTAACAAAGCAATTAACAACAAGATTATTTTTCTTACCCCATTAGCAGATTATTTAGCTTGTTTAAAAGGAACATACTCTTAAATATTTATATAAACAAGACAATGTTTTACTTGTCTACACAGAAAAATTTGTTTTTTAAAGAGTTTTCAAGAGTTCACACTTAGCTGATGATTGATTATAAAGCAAGTTTTGGCATGCTGTCCCGGGAGAGAGCCCTGAGCCCAAAAGGTCCTTGAGCCCCGGGCTCCCTCCCGTTTGCAGGGCGAGAGGGGAGCTCTGAGCTCAGGTAGATCTCGAGAACTCCCCTGTCGTAGAGGTTGAAGAGCAGATAGTAATTCTCTTTAGCGAGATAGATACTAGGTAGGGAGCAAGTCTATATTGTTGATTTAGACAAAGACTTAGGTTGCATGTTTTTAATCGGTGGGAGGAAACCGGAGAACCCGGGGGAAACCCACGTGAGCACGGGGAGAACGTGCAAACTCCACACAGAAATGCCTGCTGGTTTGGTAAAGCCTAGAACCATTGACATTCTTGCTGTGAGGCAACAGTGCTAAGCACTGGGCCACCGTGTCACCCATCTAGGAAGGAGGAGGAGTAGGGGTGGAAGGAGGGGGAGGGGGGGGGGGGGGGTCTTCAAATCGAAGATGACTGTAGTAAGAAACCCTGGCTCTTTATAGTGAGTTAGGGATCGTCTGATTGGATAATCATGAGTGGTTAACGTGTAACCAGCCGTGTTCAATCATAATCACGTGATCCTCTCGAAATTAGTTTATAACTAAACTCCACTTTGAGAGTCCAAATATCTAAAAACTTGTAAATCAAGAAGCATTTTCTAGAAGTTAAAAAATATAGTCTTGTTTTCAGAAACAATGAGTTTAAATCAAGAGAGTTTTTCATTAAAACAAGCTAAATAATCCGACAATGGGGGAAGAGAAATAATATTATTACAAAGTGAAAGCAAGATTATTTCACTCACCCCATTGTCAGATTATTTTGCTTGTTTTAATGAAAATCTCTCTTCATTTAAACTCATTGTTTCTGAAAACAAGACTACAGTATATTTTACTTGTCTACACTGAGTTTTTGGGCCACAAGACGTGTTTGGTCCAATTTGTTGCTATTTTCAGACCAGTGCCACAGTAATTTTAATGTTTTGCACCACATTGTTTAAATAGCAAACCTATTTGCGCCACTTTGTGGACTCATGGGTGTGCTGGTCTATAAAGAAGGTGTGTTAAGGCGCATTGTTGACCAAATAAAAGCTGCTCTAAACTCCAGCGCAGAGCGCATTAGTTATGAGTAGGCCCACACGGAATCTGCGCGCGCAGAATTCCGCAGATTTTCCGCAGAAGTCCGCAGATTTTCCGCAGATTTTTAGCCCATCATTAATTCTGTTTATTTACTTACAGTTAACTATTTACAGTTAATCGAATTGGATTTGCATTTTAAACATTAAATAAAAGTTATAAAGATATTATTTTTTATTTTACATATTAAGGTTTTAGTTATGATACTCCCAAAATAATTCCGCAGAAATCCGCAGATTTTTACCAAAATTCTCCACAGAAATTGCAAAAAACGTCCGCAGATTCCGTCTGGCCCTAGTTATGAGCCTATGCAGGTCCAAACACTTACACATTGCTGAATACACACAGGATATACAGCGACACACAAATATCTTTACAGATGAAAACAATTTAAAAAGATTAAAATGTTATACAAATTATTTCCAAACACACATCTCATGCCCCATATGGTCCAAAACCTGACAGGTGGACAAGTGTAGATTTGTCCACCTGTGGGGTTTTGGAGACGTCTGCATCACCATATGGTGCATAAGAACAGGACGTGTGTTTGGATATAACTCAGTTGTTTGACCACACTTCATTATTATTGTTCATTTATTCCTTTGCTGGAGATTAGAACTGAATTTAGAAATAGTTTAGACACAAATCTTTGTGCTTAACAAAGGAGATTAAATATGTGGGCTAATGGATGTGTTCAGTGGAGTGAGTTTCCACCGTTTCCTTACTCCACCAAAGTAAAGGAGTAAAGTGAAGAGTAAAAGTAAAGAGGCTGAATGGAGGAGGCTCGTTCTTTATCCTCGCGCTGCAGATGCTCTGTTTAACTGTTTTCTCGCTAGTGAAGCGTTCAGTTTTTACAAAGTCGCCATGTAAATAGCAAATGCACCATGGAGCGACTCAACTGACTCTTAAAGGGAATGAGAGACGAGAGGTTTAATGCAGGATCAAAACACACTCAGAACTCATTCAGAGAATAAGCACAACCCTGTTAAACCATGCGCCGGGTGCAGAGCGTATTCTTCTGTCCTTAAAATAGCAAAAGTGGATTCAGACACGCCCTTAATGCTTTTGCGCCATGAGTTTTAGAGTTTGTGCTTACATCAGTAAAATAGAGCCCCTAGTCTTCTTTTTAGTCTAAACATCTAAAGATTCTTAAATCAATAAAAATTTTCTAGACAAGCAAAACATATCGTGTTGTTTTCAGAAAATCATTCATTCATTAATTTTCCTTCAGCTTAGTCTCTTATCTATCAGGGGTCGCCACAGCGGAATGAACCGCCAACTATTGCAGCATATGTTTTACACAGCGGATGCCCTTTAGCCACAACCCGGTACTGGGAAACACCCATACACACTCATTCACACACACACACACACACACACACACACACACACACACACACACACACACACACACACACACACACACACACACACACACACACACACACACACATACACTACGGCCAATTTAGTTTAGCAATTCCCAAAAATTAAGTTGTCCGAATGAAATCTCAAGAAGTGTGTTGATTTAGCTCATTTTAATTAAGTATTTTGAACAAGTAAAAAAAATATTTTTTGAGCATATAAAGCATGTGTTTGGACTGTGAAGGAAACAGGAGCACCCGGAGGAAACCCACGCCAACACGGAGAGAACATGCACTACCCACTGTGCCTCCGTGTCGCCTATATTATATTATATTATATTATATTATATTATATTATATTATATTATTTTATATTATATTATATTATATTATATTATATTATATTATATTATATTATTTTATATTATATTATGTTATATTATTATTATATTATATAATATAATATAAAATTATATAATATAATATAATATAATATAATATAATATAATATAATATAATATAATATAGTATAATATAATGTAATATAATATAATATAATTATCATAATTTTTTGCTTGTCTAGAAAATGCTTCTTGATTTTAGAATTTTTACATATTTGCACAAGAAAAAGCATTTCTTTGCAGTAAAATGTATAAATGTGTCTGGTTAAAGCACCAAACATCTGCATTTTAATAGATTTGTATTTATTTATTTATTTTTCTCACCCAATAAATGCCTTTCAACATCATTAACTTTATTACGCCGGACACACTCCTGTTGCAAAAACAATTCAGCATATAATCATTTGTGGTGCAGGTCCCCAGCGAGCGAGTAAAACCCTCCTCCTCTTTTTTTTTTTTCCTGGCAATTAGAGCGAGCGCAGATGCATCTCTCGCACAGCACAAACGAGATGCAGCAGATAATGTGATTACTCAGTCATTACATATTGGAGTGCATTCATTACGGGCGAAGACCAAAAAAATCTGGGCATTGTTGACAACGCCTGTGCAATGCCCAAGATGCACAAGGTTGAGCAAAAAACATAATGTCCATAATTTAATGTCGGCAGTTCAAGGCGAGATTTCAAATGCATGCAATTAATTCATTATGCAAAGCCAATTCTGATGGGATGCGAGGTTGTCGTTAAAAAACACACTCACACTCTCACACACACACACACACACACACACACACACACACACACACACACACACACACACACACACACACACACACACACACAGGAGATACAGAGATGTTTGTTTTGCTGATGAAATGGTAATGTGTGAACGCAGACAATGACAGCAGGTCCCTTTGGTGGGTAAACAGGTTACAAAGACGGTAAATGTTTCTAGCAGCCACCTGCAGAACGTTCATTAAAGCCATCCAGAATGGTTTTGGGCTTATCGTTAATATGGCAAAAGTTGTTAACGCAATGATGATCATAATCTAGGACATTATAATCCTATAATGGGGCTTAGAGGAGTGAAGAACGCACTACAGCCAAATGACTCTGCCGAGAATCAGGACTACCCAAGGCTGCCGTAAAAAGAGCAGCTGATGAAACCCTGCCAGATACACTCGTTTAAGAGAGATTTAAATTAATATATGAGAAAAGTTGGTCAATGCATTGATCATTAAAGTGATGTGTTGTGTTATTTACTGCATAAACTTTAAGGCCTGATATTATTTAGACTGGATTGTGCATGTTTCTAGTTTAAATATTGAAACAATTGTTAAATCAAGAAGCATTTACTATAGATGGGCAATAATATGATCTTGTTTTTAGAAATAATGAGTCCAAATTGAGTTTTCTTCTTAAAATGAGCAAAATAATCTGACAATGGGGGACAAGAAAAATCTTGTTTTTGTTTTGTAAAAAAGTTTTTATTGGGAGACGCAGTGGCGCAGTAGGTAGTGCTGTGGCCTCACAGCAAGAAGGTCGCTGGTTCGAACCTCGGCTTGGTCAGTTGGTGTTTCTGTGTGGAGTTTGCATGTTCTCCCTGCATTCGCGTGGGTTTCCTCCGGGTGCTCCGCTTTCCCCCACAGTCCAAACACATGCGCTATAGGGGAATTGGGTAGGCTAAATTGTCCGTAGTGTATGAGTGTGAATGAGAGTGTATGGATGTTTCCCAGTGATGGGTTGCAGCTGGAAGGGCATCTGCTGCGTAAAATATGTGCTGGATAAGTTGGCAGTTCATTCTGCTGTGGCGACCCCTGATTAATAAAGGGACTAAGCCGAAAAGAAAATGAATGAATGAATGAAAAGTTTTCATTGTCAGATTATTTAGCTTGTTTTAGGGAAAAACTCATTTTATTTTGACTCATTATTTATGAAATTGCTTCTTGATTTGTTTATTTATTTATTTTTAGATATTTGGACTAGAAACACAGGCCCGGCGCCAGGATTTCATAACTGAGGGGGCATTTTAATCCCATAGGGGGGCACTAGACCTGGGGCTTCATGTATTGAATTGAATTGAATTGAATTTTTATTTGACAGGTTTTAGACAAGCTGTACAAAAATACAAGTATCCCATACATTTTGAAATAAAAACTGTGGAGGATAAAAACACAATAAAGCCCTGGGCTTGTTTCCATTGTGGTCCTCGCTGTTAAATAAAACAAAGTATGGCTTCAAAATACAGATGATGCATAAAACAAACAGTACCTCCACATTTTAAAACAGCAACAGAAAAATTCACAAATACAATTATTGTATCAACGTATCAACGCATTTGTGCGTATCAACGCTGCATACACACAAAAACTTTGCGTACGCCAGATTTCACGCTCACGTTTGGATTTACTAACGATGAAATTAGTGAGAGAATGTGCGTTGATCCGCGCCAACTTCATGTCTGGCGTATTTCTATTTCTTGTGTGTGTTTGTTTTATGTCCATTAGCGACTCCTAGAGGCATCTATGTTGAATTGCACACTACAAAGTATCGCACCAACACATGTGAAAAACACTGCTATTCATTTATAATTGATCAAATGGGTTAATTGACACAATATATATATTTTTTTTACCAATTATGTGATTTAGAACATATAAAAGCATTTGCAAATGTACACAATATTGTGGCAAGGTGGCCTTGGTCAACCCATGATTCATTCATCCTCACAAACGCGCGATGGGGGGCTTCTTGGTGAGTGATGTATTTAAAGATATTATTCCAGCCAAGTTTTTTTTGTATTTTATTGAGCGCAATCATTATCACCGCGGTTATCCATTAAAGACATGGCTGTTAACCCCCCTCAACAACCCACAAAACTGACCAAGAGTGCAGATACAGTGATGCCCATTCTCGCACTCGGTCAGTTGTAGAGCGGGCGATTGGGCAGCTGAAATGCTGGTGTTGCTGCCTTGATCAGAGCGGAGGGGTGCTGCTATACCGCCCTAACAAAGTGTTCCTCTAATACATCTGTGTCTCCCACAGACACGGGTACTACTCCAGACAGTAAAGGGTCGCCCACAATTGAGGCAACTCTCTCCTCAAAGGGTTCAGCATCCCCTGTTCCTCCGCCTGTTCGGTCCACACGTTGATGGTGCGCCGCTGTTCTCCTCTTAACCTGCACCTTTACAGACTTGCAAATAACACAGTTTTTCTCCGGTCTACCTCTGATAGGAGCACCTCCAATTCACATTCTGTGAAGTTTCTCTTCTTGCTTGCGTTTGCCATTGCTTTTTCGTTTGGTTTTGCCAAAGTGGAGTCATTACCATATTCATACGGGGGAGGAGACAGGGAGGGGCTTTGCGCTCGTGCACGTGCGCTCAGTTAATTCAGTTGTACAAAGAGAATATGCGTGGGATTCTGTGTACGCAATGTTTCACACATCTGATTTTATTATTGCGTACGCACATTTACAGCTTTGTCCGTGTGCAATGTTTTAGTATTAATTAAACGCAAGTCTTTGTACATGAGGCCCCTGGTGACTGATTTTGGTCCCTCTTGTTTCTTTCATTTAGGCTATTTTTTCACATTTATTATTACATTGCATTACCGCCTTAGTTACTAACTTAAGGCAGCAATATACTTTTTTATAGTAATAATAATATGCACAGTTTCACTATTACTGATTTGATCAACGAGTGCTTTAAATCATATTTTATTCTCCTTATTTCTTTCTTATTTCTTTCCATTTCTTTCCATTTATTCGTGTAACCAGTAAATAAATATAGCTATAGGGGAATTGATTAACTAAATTGTCCGTAGTGTATGTGTGTGTGTGTGTGTGTGTGTGTGTGTGTGTGTGTGTGTGTGTGTGTGTGTGTGTGTGTGTGTGTGTGTGTGTGTGTGTGTGTGTGTGAATGAGAGTGTGTCTGACCCTATTGTCAGATTATTTTGCTTGTTTTAAGTAAAAACTCACTTAATTTTGACTCATTATTTCCGAAAACAGCTTAATATTTTGTCTAAAACTGTTTCTTGATTTAAGAATGTTTGTTTACTTGGACTAGAAACAAGTAAGAAAAGCGTGACTGTTTTGTTTGCAGTGTGGTTTGGGGTGCGTTCACATGTAAACATTTGTTTTTCATATTGACTTGGAGTTTGAGAAAGTGTCTGGTTGCTGTTTTATGTCTGCTCAGTGCTCAACATAACCGCTGTCTGTTTTTCTGTTCATTATAGCTGATGGAAATTCAGCTTTTTAGTCAGTGATAGTCAGGGAATTTGATATTTGGCTTGGATTGTGAACTCTGAGTCTTTGTTGCACTGGAGAATTATCAAACTCAGTGTCAGCAGAGCAGGAAAACCCCCTGTTTTCCACAATAGCGCTCCTTCAGATTTACAGCGGAAACATTTAGTGCTCATCTCTCTTTTTTAAAGTCTTCCTCTAGTGTCTCAGGTTTACTGTCCTCTCTGTGTTTCCATCAGGGGCGGAAAGAGCACTGAAAAAGTATACTCAAGTAAAGGTACTTGCCAAAAAATGTAGTGCAAGTAGAGTAAAAATATCTGAGTATTACACTGTGATAATGACTCCGCTGTATTGACCTTATTCTGTGATGCAGATGTGCTGGTGCACTCACTTTTGCGATTGTATTTGAACTTCCCATTTAGTTTCCTATGAGAGAAATGACTTTAAAACCCAGTCAGTTTAAGGAATGTTTGAGAAAACCAATTGTGGCAAACCATTTAAATTCATTCATTCATTTTCTTGTCGGCTTTGTCCCTTGCGGAGTCGCCACAGTGGAATGAACCACCAACTTATCCAGCACGATTTTACGCAGCGGATGCCCTTCCAGCCGCAACCCATCTCTGGGAATTTCCACACACACACATTCACACTCATACACTACGGACAATTTAGCCTACCCAATTCACCTGTACTGCATGTCCTAGGACTGTGGGGGAAACCGGAGGACCCGGAGGAAACCCACGCAAACGCAGGGAGAACATGCAAACTCCACACAGAAACGCCAACTGACCCAGCCCAGCCGAGGTTCGAACCTGCGACCCAGCGACGTTCTTGCTGTGAGGCAACAGCACTACCTACTGCGCCACTGCGTTGCCCGCACCATTTAAGTTTTATACTATTAACTTATATATGTATACTTATAAACAGTGGTGTAAAGTAACTTAATACAAATACTCAGATGACTGTAATTGAGTAGTTTTTCTCAGGAATTGTAATTTACTAAGTAGTTATAAAAATGTGTACTTTTACTTTTCCTTACTGTGGTATCGGTACTTTACTCCATTACTTTCCTTCTATCTGCAGTCACTACTGTATTATTTCTTGTTTATAGGGATTAGACAAATCAGTCTTGTGATTCCTGTCCAATCAAATCACACATAGGAGGTAAATCACATCATAATCAACTACCTCAAGACATGGGTGAATTATAAGTGCAGAAAACTGTTTGGAAGTATTAAAAGTGTCCAAGAAGATGTCCAAAATCTTTACGCGCATTGACCCAGAGACTGTTTAGACGCATGTCACTGATGAGAAGATGACGGATGTTTACTCTATGATGACCGAAATGGCCTTAAACACCCAGCAGACACAAGAAGTCAACATGACGTCTGATTGACGTTGAACCCTAACGTCATGTGGACGTTGCATTTTGTTTGGAAGTTAATATCGGGTTGACATCAGAACTCAACGTCAGGCCAACGTCAATGTCCAACCTAAAGCCAACCAAATATCAACGTCTAATGATGTTACAGCTTGACGTTGTGTGGATGTTACCACTATGACGTCTATCAGACATTGGATTTTGGTTGCTGTACCCGACTAATAAATGTCAGTATTTGACATTAATCTGACGCTGGTTTAAAATGTTGGCTCAACGGTGGATTTTGGTCACTTTCTAACAACCTAAAATCAACCAAATATCAACATCATTTAACGTCATTATTGGACATCAAAATAATGTTGTCCTTAGATGCTGACTAGACATTGAATTTTGGTCACCTGACATCACAACCTAAATCTAACCTAATATTAACATCTCATGACGTTGTGTGCCTGCTGTGCAATAACTAAATGCACTACAGAATGTCACGTTTACACACATCCTCAAATTACATGTAAATGCATCAGCTACTCACTACTCTTGAGTACTTTGGAAAGGGCTACTTTTTACATATACTTTGAGTAATATTTACAGCAGACACTTTTACTCTACTGCACTACATTTTTAGGCAAGTAATGGTACTTTCACTTGAGTATGATTTGTCAGTACTGTTTCCAACAATTGCTTATAAAAACATCTTAAACTTTGTTTTAAGCGTAAAATAGATTAAATCCAAAATAAATAAAATCTACATTTTACCAAAGTAAAAAAAAAATAAATAAAATAATGGTCTATATGAGCAATATTTTACTTTGTGTAGGTTACTTTATGTAATTTTGTTTCTTGACCACAATTAAAATTAGATTAAATTACATTTTAAAGTTTAAAGCAAAGTTAAGCTAAGCTATACTTACTGTGAGCATGTTCAAAATGTCTATAAAAAGCTAAAAACATTTGTTTATGGGGAAATTAGGACAAATGTGTCTCGTTCTGTTTCTGAAATCTTCATGCCATAATCTTGTCCACCGTGTCATACTGTTTGCCCGTTTGGTCTCTCACAACAAATGATATCTCAGAGCCAATAGCTAGACTGTACAATAGGGCCTATAAGATCCACAACAGACTTTCTGGATGGGCACATCACTGCTTTGCTCTATCTCTCTCTAATTATCATTTCTAAATTACATTATGAACACAGGGATTAAACTGTACTGTCAATTTTTAAACAGTGCTACCTCAACAGCCCTTTGTGCTTTGGTACTAAAACTTCATACAAGGGCTGATCGTTCCACCAGATCTGCAACAAATGGATGTTTGTCGTTACCGGCTTTTAAGATCTGCTATGGACAGAGATCCTTCATTTATGTATTCACAAAAGCCTGAGATCCCACAACATCTAAAAACAACACTGAGAATTTTTTTTTTTTTTTTTATCCCATGCTTGTCATCTGATGGTCATCTATCGCTGTAGCCACTAGGATAGTAGCATTTCTCTCTTTATCTGAAATGTTTGGTGATTGTCTGTATTGTTCTCATATGTTAATGGATGAGATGGTGAGTGTATCTGTATGTTTTTATGTTCTGCAGAGCAGGAACCTTCTGAAAAAAGTTAGTCCCAAATATCTTTTAATCTTTTCCTTTTTAAAATTATAAATAAATAAATGAATAAAATGCGTAGAGAAAAACTAAAAATATTTGCTGTAACAAATTACAGTGATTTTTCTTAAGTTGGTAAAGTCAAAGTATATATTTTTTCAGCCTAGTGCAATAAAAATACCAATACAACACTAAAATGCACTCAAGTAAAAATAAAAATACACACTTTTTAAGCCTTTTAAAGTACAAAATAAATAAATGGAAATAAAATAACAATCACAAACAGATTATTTTACAGTGTTGACAAGAAAGAAATAAACATTTAGAGTAGTGACTGCAGGGAAAATAGTGCAGTAAAAGTACAGATACCACACTAAAAAAGTAAAAGTAAAAATACAGGCGCTTAAGCTACTCAGTAAAGTTCAATTCCTGATGCAACAAACAGTGCAGTAATAATACCAAACACCACACTAAAATGCACTCAAGTAAAAGTAAAAATACACACTGCTTAAGCCTTTTAAAGGGCAATTCCTGATGCACTTGGTATAAAATGCAATTCCTGATGCAAAATAAACTATTAATGATAAAATTCAAAATCATAAATAAATGGAAATATGATTTACCCCGGCAACGCAGTGGCGCAGTAGGTAGTGCTGTTGCCTCACAGCAAGAACGTCGCTGGGTCGCAGGTTCGAACCTCAGCTGGGCTGGGTCAGTTGGCGTTTCTGTGTGGAGTTTGCATGTTCTCCCTGCGTTCGCGTGGGTTTCCTCCGGGTGCTCCGGTTTTCCCCACAGTCCAAAGACATGCAGTACAGGTGAATTGGGTAAGCTAAATTGTCCGTAGTGTATGAGTGTGAATGTGTGTGTGTGGAAATTCCCAGAGATGGGTTGCGGCTGGAAGGGCATCCGCTGCATAAAAAATCGTGCTGGATAAGTTGGTGGTTCATTCCACTGTGGCGACCCCGCAAGGGACAAAGCCGACAAGAAAATGAATGAATGATTTACCCCAGCTGGTCTCGCATTAACTAATCATGATCTCCCAATCATATGATTCCCCATTTACTATAAATAACCACAGTTTCAGTACACAGTTAACTTCGTATGGAAGAAACCCCCCCCCCCCCTTTCCTCCCCCTTCTCCTCCTTTTCATAGATTGGGCGGCACGGCGGCCCAGAGGTTAGCACTGTTGCCCCACAGCAAGAACACTGCCAGCCCTGGTCCTCGCCAGGATGGTGGGTGTTTCTGTGTGGAGTTTATATATTCTCCCCGTGTCCGCGTGGGTTTCCCCCGGGTCCTCCGGTTTCCTCCCACCCGCTTTGCTTTGTTTTATTGTTTCATCTTCATTTACAAGTAACATATTTACAGCAGCTGTATAGGCTATTTCTGTCCGTTCACATCCCTTTCGTTTGTTTCCCCTGGCGGCATATTCACAAACTGCGATCATACCCTTAAAACACATTCTTACCCCTTTAGAGCGGCGGCGGTACAAGGCCCGGCGGTAATGGCCATATTAAAGTATCACCTGTTGTACCAACACCACACTAAAAATGCTCTCAAGTAAAATTAAAGCTACTCTGTAAAGTGCAATTCCTGATGCAAAAAACTAATAATGATGCAATTTAAAATCATAAATAAATGGAAAAAAACATCAGTCACAAAGTAATGAAAACTACTGATTATTTCACAGTGTTGACAAGAAGCAAAATGCTCATATAAAGGAGTGACTGCAGGGAAAATAGTGCAGTAAAAGTACCAATACCACAAGTAAATGCACCCAAGTAACTACACCTATTTACAGTACTTAGTAAATTCCTGATGCATGAAACTCCTCAATTACAGTAATCTGAGTATTGATAATTCATTACTTTACAGCGCTGGTTGTCGCCCGTCCTCTTTCTGTTTTCAGCTTTAATTATACGGCTTCTGTGATTACCAGGTAAAACAAATTATGCGGCTCTCTGGCAGCAGATAAATCTTGGTTTCAATTTGCCGTAATGACCCGTGTAATTTTTAAGCTGTGCCTACATAGCCGCTCTTTTAACGGGCATCATTAGTGGGCCGGTGTATTAGATATACATTTCTGTGGCTTAATTTGGTCTCTCAGGAGCACTTGTAAGGATGCAGCTGCTTCTGCGCTGCTACACGACGGCCTTAATTTATTTATTTTAAATGCTGTGATTAATTGAGTTCTCCAGGAATGCCAGACATCCACGCTGCTGAGGTCAGAGCCTCGTGCGGATCTGCAGATTTCATGAGAAAAGCACAAAAATGGTAATGGATACAAAGGCAAAACTCACAGCGCCGTCTGTGCGCTGAATTATCCAGGGGGGGAAAGAGATTTGGATCTGCCTCCTTCATTTATCCTTTATGCAGATATTTTATATACTGTATACCTGCAGGTTAGCTATGTTTATAATTACTAACTTCATTCATTCATTTTCCTTCAGCTTAGTCCCTTTATTAATCAGGGGTCGCCACAGCGGAATGAACCGCCAACTTATCCAGCATATGTTTTACACAGCGTATGCCCTTACAGCCACAACCCAGTACTGGGAAACACCCATACACACTTATTTACACTCATACAATACGGCTAATTTCAGCTTATTTAATTAACTCATAGTGCATGTCATTGGACTGTGGGGGAAACCGGAGCTATTATTCACTAAGCTATTATTCACTAGTTAATTAAAATTATTAGTAAGTTATGGTAACTAATAACCTTAACATTTCTAATTGATTCCAATGCAATAACATGCACCTTTAAAGCTGCTTTGAAACAATAATTATTGTTAAAAGTGCTATACGAATTCACTTGAACTGACCCCTCTGTCAGTGATGCATGTAATAGGTGCCAGCAATCACCAGCGGATCTCCTCCACATGTCGTGGGAATGCCCTAAATTATTGGATTAAAATATTTAAAACATTGAAAGATGCGTTCGACACAGATCCGGATACAAATCCACTTCTGGTCAGTTTTGGATTTGCAGTAGATGCTCACCTTTCATTGATGGTCCAAAAGGCTTTAGCTTTTACAACTTCACTAGCAAGACGTCTCGTCCTTCTAGTGGAAGTGGAAACATGTCTCTCTTTTGAAGCATGGATAAAAAAAAGTGTTTACTTGAATTAAATTGAAATAAATTAGACTTACTGGCTCTTTAAAGACCTTCGACTAGGTGTGGCACCCCTGTTTAGATTATCTGCTGGCTATAATAATCATATATTACGCTGAGCAAAAAAGCGAAATATTTATTATTCATTTTTATTTTATTTTTTTATTTTATTTATTTATTTATTTATTTATTTATTTATTTATTTATTTATTTATTTATTATGTCTATTTTGTTTTCTTCAATGGGGAAGTTATACGCTGTTGAGGGAGGGAAGTGTTTATATATATATAATACATTTCTCAAAAAAATGAAAAAGCATATACAGAAGAATTATGAAAATGCATTTTTATGTTGAGAATTTGTGCTTCTGGTTGATTATTGCATCATTATTATTATTGCAATTGCAATGCATTTAGTTTACATAGTTTTTCTTTTTTCTTTTTTTTTTAGTAATCCCCCATTTCTTTTCTTTTATTATTTTTTTATTTTGCATGCCTTCAGATTCTACACTGGAAAACACTCTGCCTCATGTTTCATTAAAGTCGACAAGTTGCATTCTTTATGTATGAAGTCAGCTTTATACAGTGCTCAGCCTATATGCGTACACCCCTCACTAATCTCTTTTTTTAAATTCATATGTTTAATAGGAAGCTCTACAATATTATATTAGTGCATATACATTAGATTAGTCAGTACTGAAGCTAAATCTGGAGCTTATCTAACAAAATAACTTACAATAACGGTCCAAAAACTAGTATAGCCAAATGTATATGTTATAGAAAAATATTAAATACAAATTTAAAAAAGAGGAAAAATCAAGAGAAACAAAAAAATGAAAAGTTTAGTTGAAATTTTGTAGATTGTAATTTTCTTTTGTAATATTTTGCTTGAATTTAATTATGTTATCTTTCAATTTCTAAATATGTTTGATGACTAAAATATTATTTTAATAAATATATCTGTTTAATAAATCTGTTTTGTTTAAATGCACCAAAATACACTGCCTATATTCACTGAGAAATAGATAAAATATTCATTTACAAAATGGGCTGTGCTCAATTATGCTGAGCACTGTATATCATATAGACACACACGTCAAATAACCCAACCTTGGGTTTGTCCAACATCCCAGCAATTAATTTATTAGAGTGTATAATGCATTTCTCAGAAAAAATAATAAATCAAAGCATGCAGAAACATAATGAAAACGCAGTTTTATGTTGAGAATTTGTGCTTTTGTTTGAATATTGCATTATGGCTTTGCTATGACACAATGCATTTAGTTATGTAGTTTTTTTTTTTTTTTGTAGTTTTTTTTTTGGTAATGCCCCATTTTCTTTTCTTTAATTGTTTTTTTTATTTTACATGTATTCAGATTTTAGTGGAAAACACCCTGCCTCACGTTTCAGCTAAAGACGACAAGTCATAATCTCATAATCACTGCACTATTTAACATTTGCACATCATTGCACTACATTGCACTGATTCATTTATTTGAACTGTACATACCCACTGCACATGTACATTTGTAATTATGTACACACCCACTGTACATATACAGGTACATTTGTAATTATGTTTATCTATCTTCACACTTCTGATTATAAATAGCAACCTGTACATACAGTTGAAGTCAGAATTATTAGCCCACCTTTGACTTTTTTTATTTATTTTTTATTTCCCAAGTTATATTTAAAAGAGCAAGGAAATGTTCACAGTATGTCTGATAATATTTTTTCTTCTGGAGAAAGTCTTATTTGTTTTATTTCGGCTAGAATAAAAGCAGTTTTTAATGTTTTTAAAAACCATTTTAGAGACAATATTATTAGCCCCTTTAAGCTATATATTTTTTTGATAGTCTACAGAACAAACCATCATTATACAATAACTTGCCTAATTCCCCTAACCTGCCTAGTTACCCTAATTACCCTAGTTAAGCCTTTAAATGTCACTTTAAGCTGTATAGAAGTGTCTTGAAGAATATCTAGTCTAATATTATTTACTGTCATCATGACAAAGAGAAAATAAATCAGTTATTAGAGATGAGTTATTAAAACTATTATGATCAGAAATGTGTTGGAGAAATCTGCTCTCTGTTAAACAGAAAATGAGGAAAAAATAAACAGGGGGGCTAATAATTCAGGGGGGCTAATAATTCTGACTTCAACTGTATATGCATCTATTGTAAATCTCTGTTCATAGCTAATACAACCTGTATATAATGTTCATAGTACATCCATTTGTAAATATCACCATAGTTTTTCTATAACTGCACTTTATAACTTATTCCTGTATCCTGCACTTGCTGCTATTGCACTCCTGGTTAGACCTAAACTGCATTTTGTTTCCTTGTACTTGTACATGTGTAATGACAATATAGTTGAATATAATCTGAATCTAAAAAAAGTTGCAAACTGTATTTCCTTATGAATGTAGTCAGCTTTATATAACAAACAAGTCAAAGAACTCAACCTTGGGTTTGTCCAACAGTCCAGCAATTCATTTATTAGAGTGTATAATGCATTTCTCAAAATAAATAAATAAAAGCAAGCAGAAGCATTATTAGGAATGTGTGCTTTTGTTCGATTATTGCATTGGACATAATGCATTTAGTTTGTGTAGTTTTTTTGTTTGTAGGAATCCCCCATTTTTTTCTTTTATTATTTTCTTTTATTTGTCATGTATTCAGATTCTACACTGGAAAGCACCCTACCTCATATTTTTTCTGTGTTAAAATAGAAGGCTTTAGACAGAAAATAGATGTTAAACTTTCTGCTCCACCTTATACTTCAGATCCAGTAAACATTCCACTGAATCAAAATAACCTACAATGCTTCAAAATCATAGAACAAGAAGAGCTAGATAAAGTTATAAATAGCTCTAAATCAGCTACATGTATGTTAGACCCAATTCCAACAAAATTACTGAAAGAATTGATACCTATTATAGGAGAACCTCTCCTTAATGTTATCAACTCTTCTTTATCTTTAGGCCATGTTCCAAATCCTTACAAGCTAGCTGTTATTAAACCTATTATTAAGAAACCACAACTAGACCCGAGCAACTGAGCTAACTATAGGCCTATCTCAAATCTTCCGTTTATGTCTAAAATACTAGAAAAAGTTGTTTCTACCCAATTATGCTCCTTTCTGCAGACAAACAACATTTTTGAAGTGTTTCAGTCAGGTTTTAGGCCTCATCACAGTACAGAAACCGCATTAGTGAAAATAACCAACGATTTACTCTTAGCTCCTGACCAAGGGTGCGTCTCACTTTTAGTTTTACTGGATCTTAGCGCCGCATTTGACACCATTGACCACAATATTCTCATAGACCGCTTAAATTCTACAGGTGTCCAAAAACAGGCTCTTGAATGGTTTAGGTCATACTTAGCTGATCGTTACCAGTTTGTGAATATTAATGGACAGCTTTCACAAGTCAGGCCAGTAAAGTACGGGGTCCCTCAAGGATCAGTTTTAGGCCCTTTGCTGTTTACAATATACATGCTTCCCCTGGGGGACATTATTAGAAAACACGGGATCAACTTTCACTGCTATGCAGACGATACTCAATTATACATTTCAACTAAACCTGATGAGATGCCTGAACTGTCTAAGCTAACTGAGTGTATCAAAGATGTTAAAGACTGGATGACCAACAACTTTCTTCTCTTAAACTCAGACAAAACAGAATTATTACTTATTGGGCCTAAATCCTGTACACAGCAGTTCTCACAACTGGACCTGCAACTAGAGGGATACAAAGTTAGCGTTAGCTCTACTATAAAAGATCTGGGTGTGATATTAGACAGCAATTTAACTTTCGAAAATCATATATCCCATGTCACAAAAACTGCTTTCTTTCATCTGAGAAATATTGCTAAGTTATGAAGTATGCTATCCATATCAGATGCCGAAAAGCTAGTCCATGCTTTCATGACTTCTAGGTTGGATTACTGTAATGCTCTGTTTGCTGGTTGCCCAGCATCCTCTATTAACAAACTTCAGCTAGTGCAAAATGCAGCTGCCAGAGTTCTTACCAGATCTAGAAAATATGATCATATCACCCCAATGTTATCCTCCTTACACTGGCTGCCTGTTAAGTTTCGTATTGAATTTAAAATATTACTCCTTACCTATAAAGCTTTAAATAATCTAGCTCCTGTTTATCTAACCAACCTCCTGTCTCGCTACAACCCAACCCGCTCTTTACTATCTCAAAACTCAGGGCTTCTGGTAGTACCTAGAATAGCAAAGTCGAGTAAAGGAGGTCGAGCCTTCTCATTTATGGCCCCTAAACTCTGGAATAGCCTTCCTGATAATGTCCGAGGCTCAGACACACTCTCGCTCTTCAAAACTAGATTAAAGACCTATCTTTTAGCAAAGCATACACTGAGTGCAGTACATAGCGGTATGACGCATGATGTGCCCCACGCAGGTTTTTGCTTCTTGTTTATATACACTATGAACAGCAGCTACGCTAATTATTCTCTTTATTCTCTATTTCCACCTGGGGGTACTCATCTCGAGGCCCTCAGACTATGCAGCGCCACTGATGCGATCCAAGACCAGCGACGAGATGATCCCAAGGTTCTCATAATCCTGGACCAAGTCGTATCCTGAGCAGCTGCTGTGGTGGTCATGGTGGAGTGGAGAGCATGAGACTGATTCCTGTGACGCTCCAAGGATAGACGAGTCTTCACTGAGGTCCAGCATTCTCCAGCCTCCGGCGCCTAGACTGCAGCTCTGCACAAGACGTTTGGCCATAGGAGAAATGATCTTGCCCAACTGAGCCAGGTTTCTCTCAAGGTTTTTTGTATAACATGTCTTTATTGAGGTTTTTTCAAGGTTTTACAAAAATTCAAACCCCAAAAGCCAAAACTTACCCCAGACAGGTTTAGAGAAAAAATTAAAAAATAAATAATAATCCTTATTAAAAATAATAGTTTAAAATAAAAGTAATATAAAAAAAAAATAATAATTAAATAAAAAAAAAAAAAATAAAAAAATTCTAATCAAGCACCAATTCTCTCGAGGTTTTTTAATTCTTCACTTTCGCCAATTGGTGAAGTTTTTTCCTCGCTGCTGTCGCCACTGGCTTGCATGGTTCGGGATCTGTAGAGCTGCGCATCGATGGATTTGCTCTTCAGTGTTTGGACTCTCAGTAGTGATTATTAACCCACACTGAACTGAGCTAAACTGAACTGAACTTAATCTCTGAAAACTGAACTGACACTGTTTACATTCACTATAATCTTCTATGTGAAGCTGCTTTGACACAATCTACATTGTAAAATCGCTATACAAATAAAGATGAATTAAATTGAATCGAATTGAATGAAAGTAGTCAGCTTTATAAAGCATAGACACACATGTCAAATAACCCTGAGTTTGTCTAACAGTCCAGCAATTCATTTATTAGAGTGTATAATGCATTTCTCAAAATAAATACATAAATAAAGCATGCAGAAGCATTATGTAAAAGCATTTCTAAGTTGAGATTTTGTGCCTCTGGCTGATTATTGCATTGCTAGGACACAATGTGTTTAGTTTATGTCTTTTTTTTTAAAGGAATCCCCCATTTTCTTTTATATTTATATATTTTTATATACTATATATTTTTTATTTGTCATGCATTCAGATTCTACAGTGGAAAACACTCTGCCTCATGTTTCACTAAAGTCGACAAGTTGCAAACTGTATTCTTTATGTATGAAGTCAGCTTTATATATCATACAGACACACACGTCTCCATCTATAACTCAGTGACCTGCTGAACATCTGGAGCTCTTCATCTCTCTGCGGGCCCTCTAGAGTCAGCCGCTGGTGTAGCAGGCGCTCGTCCTCCATCCGTGTCCAGAAA
The DNA here is from genome assembly GCA_903798195.1 of Danio kyathit. Lineage (NCBI taxonomy): Eukaryota > Metazoa > Chordata > Actinopteri > Cypriniformes > Danionidae > Danio > Danio kyathit. The sequence continues at coordinate 63,731,324 of LR812532.1, read as the reverse complement.
AGAGCTGCGGGTGTGTGTGTGTGTGTGTGTGTGATCCGCTGGGAGCCCGGCTCTGGACGCAGGCCCAGATCAATGTGACCTAAATTCAAATGCGAATTAGAAGGCTGTCAGTGGGAAAGGACACTCTGCAAATGAGCTCAGACAGTGTGCGGGCCCCTGGGGGCTGCTGAACCCGGGTCTGGCCCCGCCTCGCGCTTTAATAAGATCCAAATGGGGTCCGCGGTGGGCTCCTGGACGGGCCGATGACTGCAGGCTGGAGGGAGACACACCTGGACGGAGAGGAAATACCACAGCAGGCCTGATTGCTGCAGAACGCCTGATGGATGCATTATGGGGATTTTATGGCTCGGGTCAAGCTGTGAAACACAATAGTGGAGGTGGAAATTCAGCCAGGCTTGAATTATCTGTTAAAAACATAACAAAGGAGATTGTGCAGGAATGAAACGCTTTTAATTGGGCTTTTTTATTGTACAGGGTTCGGTTTTGTTTTTTTCTTGAAGACGAAGAAGAAAAAAAGCAGCATAGAAAGAAAATTCTCATTCTAAAAAGAATTCTAGAAATGTAGAAATATATATGCAATGGTAAAAAAGCGGGCAGCATGGTGGCTCAGTGGTTAGCACTCTGGCCTCACAGCAAGAAGGTCGCTGGTTTGAGTCTCGGCTGGGTCAGTTGGTGTTTCTGTGTGGAGTTTGCATGTTCTCCCCGTGTTGGTGTGGGGTTTCCTCCGGGTGCTCTGGTTTCCCCCACAGTCCAAACACATGTGCTATAGCGGAATTGGTAGTGTTTGAGTTTGTATGGGTGTTTTCCAAGAGTGGGTTGCGGCTGGAAGGGCTTCCATTGCATAAAACATATTCAATTAAATTAATCTTTATTTCTATAGCACTTTTACAATGTAAATTGTGTCAAAGCAGATTAACATAGACGTTCTAGTAAATTGAAACTGTCAAGAGTTAAAGTTCAGTTTAGCTCAGTTCAGACATATGCTGGATTAGTTGGCGGTTCATTCTGCTGTGGCAATGAAATAAAATAGTAAAATGGTAAAATGTATCATTCATGTTTTTTTTTTTTGCATTTTTGTGGAATGAAATATTTTTATTGGCCTTTTTTTATTGTCCAGGTTTTTTAAAGAAGAAATTCAGTGAGGCTTGAATTATCAGTTAAAAAATATCAAAGCAGATTCTGTGGAGTGAATGAAAGCTTTCAATAGCTTTTGTATTATTGTACAAGGTTCTTCCCCCTCTATTTTCAAAGAAGTATTAAAAGAAAACTCTTGCTCTACATGGAATTCAGAAACAGAGAATAAAGTAACTGGACATTGAATATTTTTGTTTTTGTTCAATACAGCTTTAATTGGTGCATGTATTGATTTTCTAAGTATTTGTTTCCTTGGATTATATCTGCAAAACTTGAATTATACACTGTAAACCCTAATGTTGTCTTGAACAATCAAGTTGACTGAACATTACTTCAAATTTAGCATTTTGGTCCTGTCACCTAAAATATGAGTTAATTTAACTTATATACAATAAAAATGCATAAACTTAAAATTTCAAGTATAGTAAGCTCAAAATCACAAATAATCCTTTGAAAAAAATAGGTCGTTTTTAATGCAAGGTCTTTTTTTTTTATCAGAAAACAAGGCTTCATGTATAATTATTCACCATAATGGGAATAAATGGCTACTTATTTTTCTTTTAAACATTTTTTCATAGTATATAATTACACACACAGACACACACACACTGAACTGAACAGTATAATCTACCAAACCGGCAAGTTAAATAAACTTAAATATGCAAGTTTTGAGAGACTCCGTTACTCAATTAAATTGAGGCAATGAGTTTACTCAATTAATTTCGTTCAGTCAACTTATTAGGGTTTTCAGTGTATGTAAAAAAATAACAAAGCAGATTCTGATGAATGAAAGCTTTTAATAACTCTTTATTGTCTGTGTTTTATTTTCATTCTTTTTTAAAATCTAGAAATAGACAATTAAGTAACATTGAAATAAATATATAGAAAAATAAATATATATTGAGAATAAATATAAATTGAAATAAATAAATATATATATTTAAAATGTGCCTGTTTTATTGGATGTTTGACATGTTTGGTGGGGCAAACAGTAGCTTCACCCTTTTAAAAAAAACAGCCAATAGCGTGTTGTTTTTCTCACAGCTCTGCCAGTGAGAGTGGGTAATCATCAAATACACAGCTAATGAGAAGAAGGGGGTGGGGCATGTCAGACAATAGAGAGCATTTGATTGGTCAGAAGATTTGAAGAGAAACTGAAGTATGAGGAGACGACAAATAAAAATATGATTGAAGAGACAAACTGCAAACATTTGATGTTTATATCAGGTTTATATCTTCAACATATTATCATTGTTTTGGAGCACATTAGAGTATAGATATCCTAAAAACAAACCAACCCAGGCTCATTCTGAAAGCGTAGCCCTGTATACATTTCTGGGGAGCGCCAAATACATCCCAGGAGGTGCGTTTTTTTTGCAGTTTTTGTTTTCGTGAATCCACCAGACGCTGCCGTGTACACTTTTTCAGATCTCAAATTTCTCTCGCGAGTGCCATCCGTGCCTGCTGTCCTCACGTACATCCAGCAGAGGCCACTGCGTACACTTTTTGAGATCTCACCCTGCTGTTCTCACGTAAATCCACCAGAGGTCACTGTCAACTGATTGCACCAACTGACCCGCCCACCCACTTCTCTAAACCCAACCCACAGTGTTTTCAAAAGCACCAACTGACCCGCCCACCCACTTCTCTAAACCCAACCCACAGTGTTTTCAAAAGCACCCACTGACCCGCCCACCCACTTCCCTAAACCCAACCCAGAGTGTTTTCAAAAGCACCGACTGACCCGCCCACCCACTTCTCTAAACCCAACCCAGAGTGTTTTCAAAAGCACCAACTGACCCGCCCACCCACTTCTCTAAACCCAACCCACAGTGTTTTCAAAAGCACCGACTGACCCGCCCCACCCACTTCTCTAAACCCAACCCACAGTGTTTTCAAAAGCACCGACTGACCCGCCCACCCCTTCCCTAAACCCAACCCACAGTGTTTTCAAAAGCACCGACTGACCCGCCCACCCACTTCCCTAAACCCAACCCACAGTGTTTTCAAAAGCACCGACTGACCCGCCCACCCACTTCTCTCAATCCAACCCACAGTGTTTTCAAAAGCACCGACTGACCCGCCCACCCACTTCTTTAAACCCAACCAATAGTGTTTTCAAAAGCACCGACTGACCCGCCCACCCACATCCCTAAACCCAACCCACAGTGTTTTCAAAAGCACCGACTGACCCGCCCACCCACTTCTTTAGACCCAACCCACAGTGTTTTCAAAAGCACCGACTGACCCGCCCACCCACTTCTCTAAACCCAACCAATAGTGTTTCAAAAGCACTGACCCGCCCACCCACTTCTCTAAACCCAACCCACAGTGTTTTCAAAAGCACCGACTGACCCGCCCACCCACTTCTCTAAACCCAACCCACAGTGTTTTCAAAAGCACCGACTGACCCGCCCACCCACTTCTCTAAACCCAACCCACAGTGTTTTCAAAAGCACCGACTGACCCGCCCACCCACTTCTCTAAACCCAACCCACAGTGTTTTCAAAAGCAAATCCTAAACTACACCTCCTAGAAAGAGCTTTTAAATTGGGAGAAAATTGATCCCATTGTACCTGTCTGGTGTCTTGTAATTTATTGTTGATGCTGTGTGGTATGTTGGATGTATTCTATGTTGTTTTATCTGTTTTTAGGTTTGTACAGCACAATGGTCAACAAGTGTTGTTTTATTGTGCTTTATAAATAAATAAACTAAACTAAACAATCCAGAAAAAGAAAAGCCCTCGCCTGATTTTTACCACACTTTCAGATTTTACCACATTCTCACCCTGTTATTTACTTGTTTATTTTATTTTTGTCTTACCTGCTTTCTGGAACCGTTCTTTGCCGGACTCAAACCCCGTCCCTGTGGTCAACTCCTCTCTGCGTCTCAAATCTGCTGATGTACATGGCGAGCTACTGAGCAAACTGGTAACAGCAGGAAAGCCGTCAACACTGAGGTAAGTGGTCAGCTGGTAACACGAAAAGGAACGGCGTCATACCGCCCTTTAGTGTTCGTTTTAAAGTCGAAATCCAGCCATACATACCTTTGGCTACATAATTC
>LR812532.1:63717126-63722126 GCA_903798195.1 Danio kyathit | reverse complement strand
AAACAAAGCCCGCAATGCCTGCCTCACCTTCAAGCTCTTCTTATTGGCCCACTGCGCTAGAACAGAACGCGAATGGATTGGTTAATATCAGCTGTCAATCACTCAGTTCCGATGACAGGGAGCTACAGCTACAAAAATGTAAAGGTCTGAAAACGAGAGAATGAAGACAACACTGACAGATTTAGTTTTAGAAACCACCTAAAGTCACCAATAATGGCACATCTGATCAGTGATCATGTGCTGAATGTCAATCCAGCATTTACACTTTTCCAAGAGTGGATAAAAGACTTCCAGTGTTTAAAGTTCGCTATGAAAAGGACTAAAGCATTCACCATAAAGTCTGTGGGACAGAGTTTTGAGGTAACAGTGTTTGCCACTGAATCTACACATTAAGCACGAGATGTTCTAACATTATTTAATCCTTCATTTAATCGGCACGACTGACACCATGTTCACCATCTCTAAAGAGCATGCATTCTCTGAGATTAAACTATTGCAGCTCATGAAAAGACCAGTATTGCTATTAAAATGATGTACAGTTGAAGTCAGAATTATTCGCCCCCCTGTTTATTTTTTCCTCAATTTCTGTTTATCAGAGAGCAGATTTCTTCAACACATTTCTAATCATAATAGTTTTAATAACTCATCTCTAATAACTGATTTATTTTCTCTTTGTCATGATGACAGTAAATAATATTAGACTAGATATTCTTCAAGACACTTCTATACAGCTTAAAGTGACATTTAAAGGCTTAACTAGGTTAATTAGGGTAACTAGGCAGGTTAGGGTAATTAGGCAAGTTATTGTATATTGATGGTTTGTTCTGCAGACTATTGAAAAATATATAGCTTAAAGGGGCTAATAATATTGTCCTTAAAATGGTTTTTAAAAAATTTAAAACTGCTTTTATTCTAGCCGAAATAAAACAAATAAGACTTTCTCCAGAAGAAAAAATATTATCAGACATACTGTGAAAATTTCCTTGCTCTGTTAAACATCATTTGGAAAATATTTAAAAAAGAAAGAAATTCAAAGAGGGGCGAATAATTCTGACTTCAACTGTATGTAAATAATAAGTTATATGTCAATATGATCTGTGCAATATCAGACAGCACCCGTGAGAACAGCACAGTTATTATTGATAATTGAGTTCATCTCATTCACGTCATGCAGTGTGTGCAGGGCCGGTGAGCGCATGCAGATTTTTGTTTATTTGTTAGTTGTGATTAGAGTGTTCATATATAATAGAATCTGTTAATATAAAATGTGTAGTAACGGTGCTCTTTATTTTTGGTGGGTGCGACTAAACTTTGTCTGGTGCACCTAAATGTTTAAAGTTAGGAGCACCGGTGCTACCAACAACAAAGGTTAATTTCGAGCCCTGAACAAGCTAAATGATCTGCCAATGGGGCACGTGAAATCTTTTTATTTATTTTTTTAAATGTGAAAACAAGTCTCTTTTCTCTACCGCATTAGTAGATTATTTAGCTTGTTTAAAGAAAAAACTAACTTCATTTTGATTCATTACTTTTATTATTTATGTTATGCCTCTATGCCTAAAAAATGCTTCTTGAGTTAGGCATTTTTAGATATTTGGACTAGAAACAAGACTTATTAGCCCCGTTAGGAAATTATATTTCCCTATTATAAGCTACAGAACAAACCACTGTTATTCAATGACTTGCATAATAGGGTACATGCAGAAAGACTTTTAATTTTCAGTAATCTGGGTCAATTCCAGTTTCCGGTGAACTGTATGCCATTACAAAATTGATGCATTTGAGGTCTGTTTTCTTTTTAAATCAGCAATCTTCACTGCCTGATTGATATACAATATAAAGTGGGTCTCAGATTGTACAAGAAGCACTGCATTAAATTACATTTTTCCCTGCCATGTCTTTAAAATATAATCATTTTTTTACTCCAGTGTTTTCAGTGGAGTTTCTGTGCTAGCCTGCTGACCTTGATGCCGCATGTTTGTAAACGGCTTTTCATTAGTTTTACGCTTGAACACCTGTAAATGACTGCTGGTCTATTTAACTGGTTATATTGTAATTACATTACAACATTGATGCTGGGCGACACAGTGGCTCAGTGGTTAGCACTGTCACCTCACAGCAAGAAGGTCGCTGGTTTGAGTCCCGGCTGGGTCAGTTGGTGTTTCTGTGTGGAGTTTGCATGTTCTCCCCGTGTTGGTGTGGGTTTTCTCCGGGTGCTCCGGTTTCCCCCACAGTCCAAACACATGCGCTATAGGGGAATTGATCAACTAAATTGGCTGTAGTGTATGAGTGTGTGTGTGTGTGTGTGTGTGTGTGTGTGTGTGTGTGTGTGTGTGTGTGTGTGTGTGTGTGTGTGTGTGTGTGTGTGTGTGTGTGAATGAGTGTGTATGGGTGTTTCCCAGTACTGGGTTGCAGCTGGAAGGGAATCCGCTTCGTAAAACATCCTGGAATAGTTGGCGGTTCATTCCGCTGTGGCAACCTGTGATGAATAATGGGACTAAGCCAAAGGAAAATTAATGGATAAATTATTATTATTGTTGTCATTGTTAATGTTGTTGTTGTTGTTGTTGTTGTTATTATTATTATTATCATTATTATCATTATTATTATTAAAATTCACCTTATATTGGTTTTGTTTTCATGCTTTACTGTATTTGAAATTTTGTTTTGTATTGTTGTGTGTCTGTTCTTTGTTTTTGTTGTTGTTTATTCACCCCATTGGCAGATTATTTTGATTGTTTTAAGGAAAAAACTCGCTTAATTTTGACTCATTATTTTTGAAAATAAGACTATATGTTTTATAATAATATTAATAATAATAATAATATTAATAATAATAATAACAATAATAATAATAGTAATAATAATAACAATAACAATAACAATAATAACAACAACAGCAACAACAACAACAACAACAATAATAATATTACAATTTTAATAATAATAATAACACAACAACAATAATAATAATAATAATAATAATAATAATACAATTTTGATAATAATAATAATAATAATAATAATAATAATAATAATAATAATAACAATAACAACAACAACAACAACAACAATAATAATATAACATTAAAAATTATAACATATAAAATTTTAATAACAATAATAATAATTTTAATAATAACAATTAAAAATAATGGGCAACCCAGTGGCGCAGTAGGTAGTGCTGTTGCCTCACAGCAAGAACGTCGCTGGGTCGCAGGTTCGAACCTCGGCTGGGTTGGGTCAGTTGGCGTTTCTGTGTGGAGTTTGCATGTTCTCCCTGCGTTCGCGTGGGTTTCCTCCGGGTGCTCCGGTTTCCCCCACAGTCCAAAGACATGCAGTACAGGTGAATTGGGTAAGCTGAATTGTCCATAGTGTATGAGTGTGAATGTGTGTGTGGAAGTTCCCAAAGATGGGTTGCGGCTGGAAGGGCATCCGCTGCGTAAAATCGTGCTGGATAAGTTGGCGGTTCATTCCGCTGTGGCGACCCCGCAAGGGACAAAGCCGACAAGAAAATGAATGAATGAATTAAAAATAATAATAACAATAATAGTAATAATAATGATAATAATAATAATAATAATAATGAATAATAATAACAATAATAATAATAATACATGCATTTTCTAAATTTCTTTATTTATTTTTCAAATAATTTTTAAAGGTCAATATTATTAGCGCCTTTTAGAAATTATGTTCCAATTTTTGGCTACAAAACAAACCACTGTTGTCCAATGACTTTCCTAATTAATCTAATTAACCTAGTTAAGCCTTTAATAACACTTTAAGCTGAAAACTAGTATCTTGAAAAATATCTAGTCAAACATGATGTGCTGTCATCATCATGCACTGTTATTAAAAATAGTTATTAAAACTATTGTGTTAAAAAATCTCTTTTAAACATCACTTTCAAAATATATATTTAAAAAATATAAAATTCTCCTCATATTGGTCTTGTTTTCATGCTTTATTTAACATTTTTACACAGATTATTGTTATATAAAAGGTTCGTCTGTCTGTTCTTTGTTGGCAAAAAAAATAATAATAATGATTATTTTGGCCTGATATTTTAGTCTTGCGCTGTACATAAAGCACATTGTTAGCAGAGCGAGCGCATTATTTCTTTAAGCAGGTCTTCAGGGAAACACTAATGCAGATGACCGAAACACCAGGGGCTGACAACTAATCTGACTTTTTATTCTTCACAGATTAGTGTAACGAAATAATCCAATAAAGGTATTATGTACGCAAAGAGCAGCTCATTTTCACATGATTTGGACGTTGTTTCATTTAGCGTGACAAGCGTATAATGCTAAAACAAGCCTGTGACCTCGCTCTCCTTGGCCTTGATTAATGTAATAAATCCTGTTAGTGTGAATCTGAAGTTTTATCTGCATTTACACAACACGTTTTATTAGTTGCGTGGAGAGCGTATCGATGGGGGGTTCTGAGTGTTTATCAGAGAAAATTACTGATCATAACATCAGCCGCATTGCTCTCCGATGAGATGCCAGACCCATCGTGCATATTAGTCCTTGATGAGAAAAATGCAATTAAAATGTCAACTACTTTTTATTAGAATCTGCCCACCCTGTGGAGCCGGAGATCTCTGGAGCCGCGCAGACAGACGGAGGTTCAGTCTGGGCAGAAATCGGCCTCGTGACCGTAAACGCTTTTCTTGCTTTGAGTTTTTGTCTTGTTCTTGTCTAAATATCTCAAAATTCTTAAATCAAGAAGCTTTTTCTAGACTAGAAAATAGAAAAAGACTTGTTTTCAGAAATAATGAGTCAAAAATGAAGTGAGTTGTTGATTAAAACAAGCAAAATTGGCAGATTATTTAAATTATGATAAATAAACAGCAGGGGCCTCGAGAGAAAGAGCCGACTCTCACTCTCTTTCTTTCTTTCTTTCTTTCTTTCTTTCTTTCTTTCTTTCTTTCTTTCTTTCTTTCTTTCTTTCTTTCTTTCTTTCTTTCTTTCTTTCTTTCTTTCTTTCTTTCT
>LR812532.1:63678071-63717026 GCA_903798195.1 Danio kyathit | reverse complement strand
TATATATATATATATATATATATATATATATATATATATATATATATATATATATATTATATATATATATATATTAAGGGTGTAACGATACGCATCTTCGTATTGAACCGTTCGTTACGAGGCTTTCGGTTCGGTACGCATTACAAACCTAACGATTCAGACAAATTTCTAAAAGATAAAAGAGAATAAGTGTACAGAATATAATGTTTTCAGTGCAACAACGCTCAGCAAGGCATCCCAAATGACGTGACCCTGGACGTGACAGGCAACATGCTGCCTACCCTCCACACTACTCCAGTCAGGCACACGCTGCAGTAGCTCGCAAAATGGCTAACATTAATGTAATCCTCCTATAACCAACAGCGGGTCTGGCGTTTGGGTTCACTTTGGTTTCCCTGTAAGTTATGAGGGTGATGACAAGAGAGTGGTGGATAAAAAAAAAACACTATGTTGTTGGATTATCGCATAAAAGACGTGCGAATAAAGCTGCGTTTACATCCAACGAGTCACAGCGAACAAAACCGTCACTTCCTGATTAACTGGCGCCAAATATCAACAGTAAAATCTGAATTTGCTGCAGTAGGAGAAGCTGCGTCACTCTTTTCTTCATCTAATAAAATGACCTGCGCCTCAGAAGGCAATCCTGACACGCAGTGAACGCGCGGTGGCGTTTGAAGGTGTCAGACGCGGAGCACAGACGCTCTTGATTCAGGATGTCATTAATAATATAACACTAATACTTAAACGGTAAGGCATTTTAGAATGACCAAAACAACATTTCAGATGGTTTATAATGTGCTCAGCCTGCTGGTTTGTCCATTTACACACATTTTCATCATTACATGATGTCTTATAACTAAATCACATCACCTTCTTTTAATGCACCCTGGAATTTGTGTGGTAAAAGTGTTTCCATCGTAGTTTATGCGCATCTTTTCTTATCGAATAAAAAGCTTATCCTACTCAGTTATGCGCATGTGTTTTTTATGCGCATTTTCAAAATTTATGCACATCGTGGCGTTTCCATCAACCGTTTTTTTATGTGCATCTCCAAAATGACCATAAAAATAGGTGGATGGAAACATAGCTAGTGACATCACGGAATCACTAACTGGAAAAACAGGCGCACTACATGCAACTCTCCCGGCAGCATTCAGACAGGCGATTTCTACAGATTCGAACAGGACAAAACAAATCACCGAGGCAATCGGTACATTTATAGCTGTGGATATGAGACCTTAATCGGTAGTGGAAATTTCGGGTTTTAAGAAAATGTTAAATGTAATAGAGGCGCGTTACATTATTCCTTCATAAGCCCATTTCAGTCAGATAATAACTCCTGCTTTCAGATCCACTGAAATGGCAGGTGACAGTCAAATCAAGCAGATCTGTGCTGTCTGAAGAAAAGGTGGACACTCATCTTTCTGAAAATAAACAATTACTTCAAAATGGGTTGAAACCATAGTTCCATATAAAAACTAAACTGTTCTTTTCTTTTTATTTGTTTAACTACTAAAATATTACATTTATTTTTATAAGCAGCTTTTTGGTTTAGAGTGTAAAGAAGGATTTGTTTTATGTGCTGCTAAGCAGAAACCCCGGAAGTATAGCTTTATATCACTGTTCAAAGTAAAAAAAATAAAATAAAATAAAAAAAGAGAAGAGAGATCATGCTTTTATGATGTTAGTTTTAATACATTAAAAAGATTTCAATCAGAGAAATCCTCTAGTTTTTTTCTTTTTTTGCTGTATTGAAAACATACCGAACCGTGACACCACTGTGTCGTATCGAACCCAACCGTGATTTTTGTAAACCGTTACACCCCTAATATATATATATATAAAGTGTCTTGAAGAATATCTAGTCTAATATTATTTACTGTCATCATGGCAAAGAGAAAATAAATCAGGTATTAGAGATGAGTTATTAAAACTATTATGATTAGAAATGTGTTGACAAAATATTCTCTCCGTTAAACAGAAATTGGGGAAAAATAAATAAATGAGGGGGGGGGGGGGGGCTAATATTTCTGACTTCAACTGTATATATACATATGATTTGCAAAAACAGATATTAACACATTTTTCTGCATGCATTTATGCTTTATTAAGAGTGACAAATTAATAAGAAAAATATTTGAGGTATTTTCTTTGTAAAAAATATTGCAAACATGCATGTGTATAAATAGGCATATGCACCTATATATACATATGTTAATACATGTATATATATACATGTGATTTGCAAAAACAGATATTAACTAAATGTTTTGCATGCATTGATGCTTTATAAAGAGTGACAAATGAATTAGAACAATTATTTGAGATATATTTTCTCCAAAAAAATATTTTTTGCATGTTAGGTTATATGTATTGGCATGTTTATAAATATACATATACATATATATATATATATAGATATATGTTACTGCATGCATACATGTATATACATATGAAAAGTCTATATGCAAAAACAGAAATTAACAAAAAAGTTTTGCATGCATTATTGCTTTCTAAAGAGTGATAAATGAATGAGAAATATTTGAGATAAATTTTTTTCCACAAAAATATTTTTTGCATGTTAAGTTATATGTATTTGCATGTTTATATGTAAATATACACACGTTACTGCATGCATACATATGTATATACATGTAAAAAGTCTATTTGCAAAACAGTGATTTCAAACAAAGTCATTGTATAACAGTGGTTTGTTCTGTAGACAATTGAAAAAAAAATGCTTAATGGGGCTAATAATATTGACCTTAGAATGGCTTTAAAAAATTAAAAACTGCTTTATTCTAGCCGAAATAAAACAAATCAGACTTTCTCCAGAAGAAAAAATATTAGAGGAAATACTGTGAAAAATTCCTGAATCTGTTCAACATCATTTGTGAAACGTTACAGTATTTAATGTGTGCATTTTAGTCTTTTTCTCCAGCAGATATTGTGTGACTGACTGTGAGTGTGGACAGATTCGCTGTAAACTATAGTTGCTGCAATTTGTGAGACTGTCAAAAGCTGGAGGTGATCTACAGGCCACCAGCCTCATGTCTCAGATGCTGTATTTTCCCGTCTTAAACGCTTCTTCTGACATGAACACAAATCACGTTCTGAATGTCTGAAAACGCCTGTGCTGGACCCATTTCAGCAATGATTGATTCTGATCTGCACGGGTCACTGTGTCTTTACAGGTTCAGCGCTGAGTTTGAGGGCCAAAAAATGTGCTCTTTGGATTGGGTTTCAAAAATATATCCCATCAACTGAGCGGAGCTGGCAGGCGGAGCAGAGCGAGAGGTCGAAACCTTGGAAGGATGAGTCTCGCTGTGAAGTTTGGAGCCGAGCTGGAGATTTTCTGGCCTGAGATGATCTGCCCCATGCTGAGAAGCGCAGCTGAAAAACTGACTTTTACAACTCCATGGACTGAAAAAAGTGAGAGGGAAAAAAACTAAGAGGAAAAAAAGAGGCTAAGAGGCTGACTAAATGTTTTTAAGACAAATGTTTCTGTATTAAAAGCACCGGATCACAGGGGGAAAACAACAACAAACAAAAAAAACACAAGGAGCGACTGATCATTCATTCATTCATTTTCTTTCGGCTTAGTCCCTTATTTATCAGAGTCACCACAGCGGAATGAACCGCCAACTAATACAGCATTTGTTCTATGCAGCAGATCCCCTTCCAGCTGCAACCCAGTACTGGGAAACCCATACACACTCACACACTCATACACTACGGCCAATTTAGTTGATCAATTCCCCTATAGCGCATGTGTTTGGACTGTGGGGGAAACCGAGCATTACAGTAATCTAATCTAGTGGTCATAAAAGCATGAACGAGCTTTTCTGCATCTGAGATAGATAGCATGTTACTTAGCAATATTTTAGGCAGTTTTTGTGACATGGGAGATGTGATTTTCAAAAGTTAAGTTGCTGTCTAATAAAACCAGATCTTTGACGGTAGAAATAATATTACTGTTGCATCCCTCCAATTGCAGATTGAGTAGAGAATTATTATTATTATTATGATTATTATTATAATTTTCTGCATTAAAAATGTTTTACAGCAAGGAATAATAGTGCCACAAAATGTTTTCAAGTCAAATTGTAATTTTTTTTCTGTATCGGCTCACTAAATAACAAAAAACAGTTATCATGACCTTTCCCAGTGATGGGTTGCAGCTGGAAGGGCATCCGCTGCGTAAAACATGTGCTGGACAAGTTGGCGGTTTATTCCGCTGTGGCGACCCCGGTGTAATAAGGTTGGACGCTTCAACGGGATGAGGATCCTTATGTAGGTCTTTATTAGGATGGTCAGGCAAGCAGTGGTCAAACAGGAACAAACAGATGTATTAGGGCAATCCAGAGTCGTAGTCGATATATCAGGCAGATGGTCACAAGGCAGGCGGAACACAGGGATAATCAAACAAAACAAAGCAAAGGTCAAACACAGAAGGCAAGGCAAGGAGAAACGCGTCGTAATGTTCACTTAAACAGGATACAAGACTCAGCAACATAGTGTGTTTGTGATGTGTACTTATAGTCCATGTAATCAGTGTATGAGAGGCTTCAGCTGTTGGTGTAATCAAAGGGTGACTTGGATCAGGTGTGTGCGTGTGGCATGACTGGATATGTAGTCCATGAACTGGCGGATTTGTAGTCCATATGAATGTGTGTGTGTGTGTTTACCAGCGATCTCTGGCTGAAGATCGCTGGTGATCGTGACATAGCCCCCCCTCTACGGAGCGGCTTCCAGACGCTCCTCAAACAGTTCAGGCGGGAGGTGGAGCGGAGGCGGACCAGGGGGAGGGATGGAGGGCCAGGACCATGCAGCGGAGGTCTACCTGGAGCATGGAGCTGCGGAGGGCCTGGAGAGTGGAGCTGCGGAGGATCTGGAGAGTGGAGCTGCGGAGGGCCTGGAGCGTGGAGCTGCGGAGGGCCTGGAGAGTGGAGCTGCGGAGGGTCTGGAGCGTGGAGCTGCGGAGGGTCTGGAGCGTGGAGCTGCGGAGGGCCTGGAGAGTGGAGCTGCGGAGGGCCTGGAGCGTGGAGCTGCGGAGGGCCTGGAGCGTGGAGCTGCGGAGGGCCTGGAGCGTGGAGCTGCGGAGGGCCTGGAGAGTGGAGCTGCGGAGGGCCTGGAGAGTGGAGCTGCGGAGGGCCTGGAGAGTGGAGCTGCGGAGGGTCTGGAGCGTGGAGCTGCGGAGGGTCTGGAGCGTGGAGCTGCGGAGGGCCTGGAGCGTGGAGCTGCTGAGGGTCTGGAGAGTGGAGCTGCGGAGGGTCTGGAGCGTGGAGCTGCGGAGGGCCTGGAGCGTGGAGCTGCGGAGGGCCTGGAGCGTGGAGCTGCAGAGGGTCTGGAGAGTGGAGCTGCGGAGGGTCTGGAGCGTGGAGCTGCGGAGGGCCTGGAGCGTGGAGCTGCGGAGGGCCTGGAGAGTGGAGCTGCGGAGGGGCTGGAGAGTGGTGCTGCGGTATGTCTGGGGGCTTTGGTTCAGCAGGTATAGATGGTTCGTACAACCCCAATGGGTCAGGAGGCTTGGGTTCAAGGAGCACTGGCAGTTCATCTAACCCCAGCGGGTCAGGAGGCTTGGGTTCGAGGAGCACTGACAGTTCATATAACCCCAGTGTGTCAGGAGGCACTGACAGTTCATATAACCCCAGTGGGTCAGGGGGCTTGGGTTCAGGAGGCACTGGCAGTTCTTTTAACCCCAGTGGGTCAGGAGGTTTGGGTTCGAGGAGCACTGACAGTTCATATAACCCCAGTGGGTCAGGAGGTTTGGGTTCGAGGAGCACTGACAGTTCATATAACCCCAGTGGGTCAGGAGGCTTTGGCTCAGGAAACATAGAGAAGTCACACGGCTCTAGTGACTCTGGGAAATCACACGGCTTTGGAAGCCATTCGTGGGACTGAGATGGCGGCTCTGGCCATTCGTGGAACTCAGGTGGCGGCTCTGGCCATTCGAGGAACTCAGGTGGCGGCTCTGGCCACTCGTGGAACTCAGGTGGTGGCTCTGGCCACTCATGGCACTCAAGGGGATCTGGCGCCCGCCATTCGAGGAATTCATGGGACTCTGGTACCTGCCATTCGAGGACTTCAAGGGACTCTGGTGTTTGCCATTCGAGGGAATCAGAGGGATTTAGCGCCTGCCATTCGAGGGATTCAAGGGGATCTGGCGCCCGCCATTAGAGGGATTCAAGGGGATCTGGCGCCCGCCATTCGAGGGATTCAAGGAGATCTGGCGCCCGCCATTCGAGGGATTCAAGGTGATCTGGCGCCCGCCATTCGAGGGATTCAAGGGGATCTGGCGCCCGCCATTCGGGAAGCTCAGGCGGCGGCGACCATTCAGGAAACTCAGGCGGTGGCGGCCATTCAGGAAATTCAGGCAGTGGCGGCAGCTCTGGCGGTGGCAGCGGCAGTAGCTCTGGCAGCACTGGCGGCAGTGGCTCTGGCAGCGGCGACGGCTCTGGTAGCTCTGGCGGCGGCAGCTCTCGCACCACTGGCGGCAGTGGCAGTGGCTCTGATAGCTCTGGTGGAAGCAGCTCTGGCAGCTCTGATGGCAGCGGCTCTGATAACACTGGCAGTGGCAGCTCTGGAGGATCTGGCAGCTCTGGAGGTGCCGGTGGCAGCTCTGAAGGATCTGGCAGCTCTGGTAGTGACTGGGGATCTGGCAGCTCTGATGGTGGTGGTGGCAGCTCTGGCAGTAATAGCTCTGATGGTGGTAGCAGTTCAGGTAACTCAGGTGGTGGCTCAGGTGATGGCTTTTCAGGAACAGGAACGAGAACAGGAACTATGGCAGGAACAGACTTTGAACAAGAAGCCATCTGGGTCACCGGCAGTTTGGCAGTGACCACCGTGTGAGTTTGCCTCTTAACTGTAACCATTTTGGGAGCTTTTATTTTGAAGTCCGCCATCTTGTGAGTGGCGCCTCCCGCAGTTGGCGGCTCTTGCTGTTGGCTAGCGTTGGCGGCCATTTTGTGCGTGGCAAATCACGGGTGTTGCTGCTGTGTGGACAGGAGTATTGGTGATGCCAGCATGATCGTTGTGGTGGACCCCAAAAAAGCAAAAAAAAAAGATTTGTAGTCCATATGAATGTGTGTGTGTGTTTACCAGCGATCTCTGGCTGAAGATCGCTGGTGATCGTGACACCCGGATTAATAAAGGGACTAAACCGAAAAGAAAATGAATGAATGAATTAACTATAATGACCAAAACGAGCGATCGATAAAAAAAACTAAAACAATATTTTAAAGCAATTTCAATTTTTCTGTTTAAATTGCTATTTAGGGTACGTTTTGTTGTATGTTTCAGAAAACAAATCCACTAGAGGGCACTGTCTACAATTTTGGCAATTCAAAATTATTATTTAGGGTACACTTTGTTAAATGTTTCCTATGACAAATCCACTAGAGGGTGCTGTCTACAATTTCGCAAAGCTGAAATGCAAAAATGTACATTTCTTGTACGTTTCAGATGACAAATCCACTAGAGGGCGCTGTCTACAATTTTGTAAAGCTGAAATTTGCTACTTTGGGTATGTGTTGTTGTGTGTTTCAGATGACAAATCCACTAGAGGGCGCTGTCTACAATTTTGTAAAGCTGAAATTTGCTACTTTGGGTATGTGTTGTTGTGTGTTTCAGATGACAAATCCACTAGAGGGCGCTGTCTACAATTTTGTAAAGCTGAAATTTGCTACTTTGGGTATGTGTTGTTGTGTGTTTCAGATGACAAATCCACTAGAGGGTGCTGTCTTCATTTTTGGCAATTCAAAATTATTATTTAGGGTACACTTTGTCAAATGTTTCCGATGACAAATGCACTAGAGGGTGCTGTCTACAATTTTGCAAAGCTGAAATATGCTACTTTGGGTACGTTTTGCTGTACGTTTCAGGTGTCAAATCCACAAGAGGGTGCCGTCTATATTTTAGTGAATTTGAAATGCAAAAATGTACATTTTTTGTACGTTTCAGATGTCAAATCCACTAGAGGGTGCTGTCTACAACTTCGCAAAGCTGAAATATGCTACTTTGGGTACGTTTTGTTGTATGTTTCAGATGTCAAATCCACTAGAGGGTGCTGTCTACAATTTTGCAAAGCTGAAATATGCTACTTTGGGTACGTTTTGCTGTACGTTTCAGGTGTCAAATCCACTAGAGGGTGCTGTCTACAACTTCGCAAAGCTGAAATATGCTACTTTGGGTACGTTTTGCTGTACGTTTCAGGTGTCAAATCCACAAGAGGGTGCCGTCTATATTTTAGTGAATTTGAAATGCAAAAATGTACATTTTTTGTACGTTTCAGATGTCAAATCCACTAGAGGGTGCTGTCTACAACTTCGCAAAGCTGAAATATGCTACTTTGGGTACGTTTTGTTGTATGTTTCAGATGTCAAATCCACTAGAGGGTGCTGTCTACAATTTTGCAAAGCTGAAATATGCTACTTTGGGTACGTTTTGCTGTACGTTTCAGGTGTCAAATCCACTAGAGGGTGCTGTCTACAACTTCGCAAAGCTG
Organism: Danio kyathit; assembly: GCA_903798195.1. Taxonomy (NCBI): domain Eukaryota; kingdom Metazoa; phylum Chordata; class Actinopteri; order Cypriniformes; family Danionidae; genus Danio; species Danio kyathit. The sequence continues at coordinate 63,708,523 of LR812532.1, read as the reverse complement.
AAATATGCTACTTTGGGTACGTTTTGTTGTATGTTTCAGATGTCAAATCCACTAGAGGGTGCCGTCTACAATTTTGCAAAGCTGAAATATGCTACTTTGGGTACGCTTTGTTGTACTGGTGCATATTCATCAGAATAATTGTTCATTTTATTATTATTGCTATTATTCATATTATTATTATTATTTACAATCTGATGTCCTGAAAGAAAAAGAGTCTGACCAAATCATTTCAAGCCAAATGTAATCTTTATTTTTCAGTTTCTGTACAAAAAGCACGGGATCACAGGAAGAAGAAAAAACTAAACAAAAATCAATAAAACCGAAATAAAAACATGCATTTATTTACAGCATGGTCCGAGAGGAAAAAAGCAAAGTAGAATACATCTCCCTATCTGAATTCTAAAGACATTAATTAAACATTGTGCTTTGATATATTTCGATATAATATTTCATATTTCACAGAGATGCAGTACCTTCTCCGTTTCACTTCCACATTTCCAAAGAAAACAGGGTTGGAAAACGAAAAGCAGAAGCCAGTTCTCTACATCTATGACAAAAACCCCTTTCACAAGCTATTAGGAAAGTGAATGCATGGGTGAAACCGATGGACAAGTGTGTGTGTGTGTGTATGTGTGTGTGTGTGTGTGTAGTTTTCGATGAACTTTGAGATTGAATTCAGCTGCTTTAGTATAATAGGGCACTGTCAGATTGTATTTTCTTTACCCTATTTATGTCCAAACCCCAAAAGAATGAAAGTGAAGTAATTAGGTCACCTGTGAAATTAAAACAGCTCTTCAGAAAAACCACAATTTCTTTCACATTTAATCCTGGCAAACACACAGCTTCAGGAAAACCGGATTTCCACATGGAATATTTAAAAAAACGTGGTCAAAGTGGCTGATATTTGATCATCACAAACAGAAACAGACCTCAAGATGACATTTTAAAAACAAAAATGAAGATTTCAAGTCATATTTTCCATAAAGCATTGCCTTCATTTCACAAACATAAGCTATTTTTCTGATTAGTGGTTTGAGAGTCATGCTGTGTTGGAGCGCTTCCTATTTTAAGGCATCATTAGATCTCCTTCCGTTATTTAATTTCACAGCTAATCCACTGTAATGTGAACCGCCAGTTGCATTTCAATACAGATTGCATAACTTGTGCATCAGCAACACTGACGTCACCTCAAAACAACCCAGACTCATTGGAATCTGAAATAGGGTACTTTGGATATGTTGTTTGTATGTTTCAGAAGACAAATCCACTAGAGGGTGCTGTGTACATTGTAGTGAAACTGAAATGCATTAATGTACATTCTGTTGTACGTTTCAGATGTCAAATCCACTAGAGGGCGCTGTCTACATTTTTGTAATTCTGAAATGCAGTACTTTGTGTTTGTTTTGTTGTACATTTCAGATGAGAAATCCACTAGAGGGCGCCGTCTTCATTTTTGCGACTCAGAAATGTGTCGGTGTACATTTTGTTGTAGATTTTAAATGTCAAATCCACACTAGAGGGCACTATCTACATTTTTGCGAATCTGACATATGTCACCTAGTGTATGTTTTAGTGTATGCTTCAGATGACAAATCCACTAGAGGGTGCTGTGTACATTGTAGTGAAACTGAAATACATTATAAGTGTACATTTTGTTTTACGTTTCAGATGAAAATCCACTAGAGGGGGCTGTCTACATTTTTGTGACTCTGAAATGCGGTATTTTGGGTACGTTTTGTTGTATGTTTCAGATGTCAAATCCACTAGAGGGTGCTGTCTTCATTTTTGAAAATGTGTTAGTGTACATTTGTTGTATGTTTCAGATGTCAAATCCACACTACAGGGTGCTGTCTACATTTTTCAAATCTGATATACATCACAGTGTACATTTTATTGTATGTTTCAGATGACAAATCCACTAGAGGGCGCTGTCTACATTTTCGCAAATCTGAAATATGTTACTTAGTGTATGTTTGGTTGTACATTTCAGATGTCAAATCCACACTAGAGGGTGCCGTCTAGATTTTTGCGAACTTATTTAGGGTACATTTTGTTGTACGTTTCAGATGACAAATCCACTAGAGGGCGCTGTTTATATTTTTGTGAATCTGAAATATGCTACTATGGGTACGTTTTGTTGTACATTTCAGATGTCAAATCCACACTAGAGGGCAAATCTGAAATATATACTTAGTAGAAGTCTTGTTATAGGTTTCAAATGTTAAATCCACACTAGAGGGCACTGTCTAAATTTTTGTGAATCTGAAATAGGATAATTTGGGTACGTTTTGTTGTACGTATCAGATGACAAATCTACTAGAGGGCGCTGTCTAATTTTTTTTAGTGAATCTGAAATGCGTTAATGTACATTTTGTTGTACGTTTCAGATGTCAAATCCACACTAGAGGGCGCTGTCTATATTTTTGGAAATTTGAAATTATTATTTAGGGTACATTTTGTTGTACATTTCAGATGATAATCTGAAATACGTAACTTACTGTACATTTTATAAGTACATTTGAGTATGCTGTCTACATTTTTGCTAATCTGAATGTGCTACTTTGGGTGTGTTTTGTTGTACATTTCAGATGACAGTCCACTAGAGGGCGCTGTCTACATTTTTGCGAAACTGAAATTTGCTATTTTTGGTACGTTTTGTTGTACATTTCAGATGTCAAATCCACTAGAGGGCGCCGTCTACAATTTCGCAAAGCTGAAATATGCTACTATGGGTACGTTTTGTTGTACATTTCAGATGTCAAATCCACACTAGAGGGCAAATCTGAAATATATACTTAGTAGAAGTCTTGTTATAGGTTTCAAATGTTAAATCCACACTAGAGGGCACTGTCTAAATTTTTGCGAATCTGAAATAGGGTTATTTGGGTACGTTTTGTTGTACGTATCAGATGACAAATCTACTAGAGGGCGCTGTCTAATTTTTTTTGTGAATCTGAAATGCGTTAATGTACATTTTGTTGTACGTTTCAGATGTCAAATCCACACTAGAGGGCGCTGTCTACATTTTTGGAAATTTGAAATTATTATTTAGGGTACATTTTATTGTACATTTCAGATGATAAATCTGAAATACGTAACTTACTGTACATTTTATGTACATTTTTAAGTACATTTGAGTATGCTGTCTACATTTTTGCGAATCTGAAATGTGTTACTTTGGGTGTGTTTTGTTGTACTTTTCAGATGACAGTTCACTAGAGGGCGCTGTCTACATTTTTGCGAATCCGAAATTTGCTATATTTGGTACGTTTTGTAGTACATTTCAGATGTCAAATCCACTAGAGGGCGGAGTCTACATTTTTGCAAATCTGAAATACGTTACTTAGGCTGTGCTTTGTTCTACGTGTCATGTACACATCCTTCTTCTACACGTCTATGAGAAGGCAGGGCTTGTTTTACATAAACCCAACCAACAGTGTTTTCAAAATAAAATACTAATAAAAACTGCCACATAGTTTTACCTTGATTTTACATTGCTTTTATCTCTATTTTTTGGAAGTGTGCTTCATTGGACTTAAATGCTGGAAAAGTTGTCCAAATGGAGATTTGCAAACGTAAACATGTTTGATTATTTTTGTGGTGCAAAGAACTGCACAAAAATAATCTGTAAATATCATTAGTGTGAACAGAAATAAAAGTTTTGCAGTTATACTGCCCCCTAGTGTTCCTTTTACCTGTAAACTTAATCATAAGTATGTTTTTTGCCTGCTAATGTAATGTACACCGAAGCACGCATTTCCAACGAGCCTGTGTTTTGTCAATGTGCTCCATTTTTTGCAGTTTTGGACTGATATGATGCACTTCTGTTGTCAAATATGACATTATGACTTTCAGCAGTCGACGGCATATCTAACATAAAAGAAACAGAGAAGCAACATTTCAGAAACATCAACAAAATCTGACGATGAACGATTAGCCATTTCAGTTAGCATGACCAAAGCAAAGAGCGGTGCATTAAAAAAAATGTAAAAACATTCGACTGAAAACATACTGGTGCATATTTGATTACGTTTTCCATTTTTTTGTTCTTTTTATTATTATTATTATTATTAATATTATTATTTTCTTCTGCTTGCTAAGATACATAGCTCTTGTAAGTGCCCCAACAAAAATAGTGCATTAGGAAATAACTATGATAATACACGTTTCACGAAAACACACGAGACAAGAGGAGGAACAAGAACACAAATGCGCTTTCGCCAAAAAAGAAAACATTAAATATACGATTGAAAAACGTCTGTTTGTTTGCGTTTTCTTTCATTTTTATACAAAAGTGGTGACGCTTCGCACCCTGCCTTTGAAAAAAACAGGACTCACATCTGAACCTTATTTTGTCATTGTCAGTTTCTGTTTTTACAAAAAAAGCTGTATTCTTCACTCTTTTTACAATATCTAAAAGGTATTAAGACATCAAATGTGTTGACATAGATATTTGAGACTATTATTCAGGCCTAACCACCAAAGAAAACCCCAAAACAAACTTTATAAATACATACAAAATAAGCACATTAAGAAGTTGGACGATAAGTCTGGTACCTAAGTGTGGTTAAAACTGCATTCCTGGCTTACTGTAAGTCTACCAATCCACACACCTCAAACTACACTCAACTACAGAAACTGGAGTAAAAATGATCCTGATGGGGGATAAACATCACGCCGAACGCTTCCAGTTTGTGCCGATGATGTAAGTAATTAAATGACGTTAAAAAGTCTCTCTTCTCACAGTAGAAACAGGACAGACGTACAGTATGAGGATCATCAGGCTAACAAAAAAACGTGAGATTATTATTATTATTATTATTATTATTATTATTATCCTGGTCCGGCGTTCTCCAAAGATAAAGTGGCAAACACAAACATTTCAGGCCAGATGCACGAATGCTTTGTCGATCCGGATGTGTGGATGTAGTTTTTCGGGCAGGACTGGTGATGTTCTTCAGACATATTAGACGGATATTTGGAGATCAGATGTTCACATGGGTGGGACGATCAGACCGGCCATAGCTGGAGGACAGGGAAGAAGAGAGACTTCATTAACACACACACATACATACTGTATTCAGTGAGTCTCAAACAAATCTTGGGAACTCTTAAAAGAAAATGCTGTGATGTCATAACCCACTGTTGGGTCAAATGTGGAAAAACAGTGTTGGGTTAATTTCTTTTCAATTAAATTTAAATTTTATTTTTTAACACAATGGTTGGGTTGTTCTTATTTGACCCAATGTTGGGTAAAAAAAATTAAAACTACATTTTGAGCAGAAATTCATTCACATTGTAAAAAAGTGAGAGAGACATGGCGGCCTTGAATTTTAAAGTTGAATCAATTTACCCTCATGAGCTATTTTAACTTAAATTACATTACATGAAACTGATTTAGAACAGTGTGCATACACTGCAAAACATAATATAAATATACTCTAAAGAATGCTGGGTTATTTCAACCCAATTCTTGGTATAATAGGGACTAACCCAACTCCTGGGTTTATTTTCTGAATTAAATGAATAGGGGCAAATTTAACTCAATGTTTGGGTTAGTCAATATTTTACCCAATAAATGCCTTTTTAGAGTGTACTCTTAAAAAAGACGTTGGGTTGTTTTAACCCAATGTCAACCTAATGAAAAAAATTGGGTTGTTTTAACCCAATCTTAGGTCAAATGTGGAAAAATCCAATGTTGGGTTAATTTTCTTAAATTATATATTAATTACACTTTTTAATCCAATGGTTGGGTTTGATTATATTTGACCCAATGTTGTGTTAAACAACCCAACATTTTTAAAGTATATTTTAAGCAGAAATTCACTCACATTGTAAAATGGAACATGGTTGCTTACATTTGTAAGTAGAATTAATTTAACAGTATGAGCTATTTTAACTTGAACTAGTTTAAAACAGTATGTTTAAACTCTATAACATGAGTAAAATACTCTTGAAAAATGCTGGGTTGTTTTAACCCAATGTTAGGTCAAATGTTGTTGTTTTTTTTTCAATTAAATTTCAATTACACTTTTTAACAAAATGGTTGGGTTTGTTCATATTTGACCCAATGTTGGGTTAAAACAACCCAACATTTTTTAAACTACATTTTGAGCAGAAATTCATTCACATTGAAAGGAAGAGAGAGAGAGAGAAATGGTAGCCTTCAATTTTAAAGTTGAATCAATTTACCCTCATGAGCTATTTTAACCTAAATTACATGACTTAGAACAGCAGGGTGCGAATTACAGGGGGGTTTGGGGGGAATGACCCCCCTAATTAATGCTTGATCCCCCCTGAAGGACGTCAAAGCAAGATGTATGGGGGGTCAGCCCTTTAATAATGAGAAATAGTTTTTCCTGATCTGTATTTTAAATAATAATATTAATAATTAAAATAATAGATAATACAAACATACATTTGACCACCCCTATAATGGTTCATACCATCACAGGAGTTTATGTATAATCGCGCCAATCAGTCTTTGCAAGAATCATTCAACAGTGTCTATACCAGCAGATCTAGAGCAGCGGTGGATATCGTAAGTGGTCACGAGACTTTTCTTGTAAAATAGGTGTTTATATTTACATATAGCCTAAAAGTAAAGTAAAATTAGACACATAGTTTGAATAGTTTGAGCTAGTAACCTCTGAAATAATCAGGTTCATGTATGTCAGAATACATTTAATATCCCCCAAAACAGTGACAACTTAAATATGTCTTATTAATAAATTTGATGCCATTAAAATAAAGAGATACATTTAATTCACTGAAAACTTAAAAAAAAAAAAAAAAAGTCGACCCCTGATCGTCAATGTATAATTTGCACCCTGTAGAACAGTATGTATACATTGTGAAACATAATATAAATACTCTTGAAATAACGTTGGGTTGCTTTAACCCAATGTTAGGTCGAATGTAAAAACAACACTTTTTAATCCAATGGTTGGGTTTGTTTATATTCGACCCAATGTTGTGTTAAAACAACCCAACGTTTTTTTAAGTATATTTTAAATAAAATCCACTCACATTGTAAAAAGGGACTTCATTGCCTTAAAGTTTTAAGTAGAATCAATGTAACCTTATGAGCCATTTTATCTTTAACTAGTTTAAAACAGTATAAACTCTATAACATGATTAAAATACTCTTGAAAATGCTGGGTTGTTTAAATCCCAATGTTGGGTCTAATATACAATATAGACTAATGCAATGTTGGGTTAATTTTTTTTTTCAATTAAATTTTAATTACACTTTTTAACACAATGGTTGGGTTTGTTCATATTTGAAAGTTGAATCAATTTACCCTCATGAGCTATTTTAACTTAAATTACATTACATGAAACTGCTTTAAAACAGTATGCATACATTGTTAAACATAATATAAATACTCTTAAAAAACATTGGGTTCTTTTAACCCAATGTTAGGTCAAATGTTTAAAAAAAAAAAACAATGTTGGGTTAATTTTTTTTTTTATTATATTTTAATTACACTTTTTAATCCAAATGGTTGGGTTTGTTTATATTTGGCCCAATCTTAAATTTTTAAGTAGAATCAATTTAATCTTAGGGGCCATTTTGGCTTTATCTAGTTTAAAACAGTATGTATAAACTGTAGAACATGATTACATAATCTCTGGGTTGTTTTAACCAAATGTTGGGTCTAATATACAGTGACAAACCCAATTTTTTCAATTAAGTTAAACTAAATCAAAATGAAATTAAAAATTACAATAAAATTAAATTACACTATTTAACCCAATAGTTGGGTTTGTCCATATTTAATCCAATGGTTTACAACAACCCAGCATTTTAGTGTGTAAGTATGCATTCAATTTGATGCTTGAACAATATCTGCCAGTGTATAACTAACGAGTTTATTTTTTAGATTTATAAATATTCATGACTTGCACTCTAAAAAAGGATGGGTTGTTATAATCAAATACTGGGTTAAATGTAGACAAACCCAAATGTTGTGTAAAAAATTGTAATTTTGATTTATTTGAATAAAATAACCCAACATTGGGTGTGTCCATACTTGACCCAACATTGGATCACAACAACCCAGCATTTTTTAAAGTGTATAATCTATCTGAAAAGACCACTGAAGTTCCCTGAAATGCTTTGGTAGCGTCTTAAGAACAACAAATAACATGAATAAATGACAGATTTGGGTTTCTAACATGCACGTTATACTGGAAAATGATCATAGGTTAGGACTGCATGCAAATTCGATATTACACTATAAACATTTAATGGTATTTGTATTCTAACAATGGGTCAAATATGAACAAACCCAACTGTTGAGTTAAAAAGTGCTATTTAAATTCAATTAAAAAACACCAATGTATGGATTTGTCCATATTTGACCCAACATTATGTTACAGAAGCTTAGCATTTACTAGAACGTACATAAACAAATGTTCTCCAACAAACATCACCACCAGCGTTAAATAAATGTACTTATTTACTTAAATGTATAGTAAAAGTAGGAAGTTATGGATCAACTTTGTCCTAAAAAGGTCATGCCATAGTTTAATGTCAGACTCTAGAGGCGGGTCTTGTGTGCTGATTGGCTGAGAGGCAGGAGAGGGGCGGGTGCTCACCCTGTAGACTGCTCCCATTGGTGCTGGTGCAGGTGGGGGGCGGGGAGCTCTGTGGCCGGACGACCGGCGCGAAGGCGCTCTTCTGTTTGACTGCAGAGATCATATGGACAGGAGAGAATGAGAAAGGGCCCGCAGACAGACAGATGGAGGAGTGAGGCTCCAACAGAGGACTGGAGGGGGTGACTGAAACACACACACACACAGACACACATGCAAACACACACACACACACACACAGAGATGAGTGGGTCATGCCGACTGTTAGAGGGTTAATTGAAGGGGAGGGCGATGGCATGGGAATGAAACCGTGTGCTACACCTGCATGGCAAAGTTGATCCATAACTTAGACCCCTTGATTTACAGTACATCAGTGTAGACGTTTAACTTTTATTTGTACTGACATCAGACGTCTGACATGCGGTCGTCTGCATGCTCTGGTCAGAAAAGCACCGCCAGTAATGCTGGCGCTCTCAATCTGAGCTTTCTCACCAAAAAACCCACAATGAGTTTTCTTCAATGAAATTCCAATGGAAAACTCTTGCCAGTCCTTATAATGAAGGGAAAGCACAGAAACCTGCCACAGAAACAGCGCTGGCCTGCCTGCCAAACAAGTGCCAATCACACACAATACAGCTGTTAGAGATCCAGTGCATCAACAGGCGGCAGTATATAAACCTGGGCAGTAATGTTCAGCATTCTGATCGCTTTTATGCCTCTCAAAATGCCAGAAAGCAGCAGCAGCAGCAGTGTTTCCATCCAACTGTTTTATGTGCATTTTAGAGTATTGCATAAGACACGCTTAACAGAATACAGTTCTGAAAATGCACAACAAATTCTATTCAGTTCATCTGTATTTCTCCAGCTCTTCTACAGTGTAGATTGTGTCGCAGTAGCTGAACACAGAAGTTCTAGCAAACTGAAGCTGTGTCAGTCCAGTGTTCAGAGCTGAAGTTCAGTTCAGTGTGGTTTAATCTTCACTGCTGAAAGTCCAAACACTGAAGAGCAAATCAGCCCCAAACCAAGCAAGCCAGTGGCGAAAGTGTAACTTGTATAACTTATTTTAGTTTTAAATTTATTTTTTGTATTTATTTTATTTTTTTATTTACTTATGTTTTATTTTTAGGTTTATTTTATCTTTATATTTATTTTTATAGAATTTTATTTTAAGATTTTTTTTATTAACTGTATGATTTTTTTTGTTTTTTTTATTCACCTAATATTTTATTAGGTTTATTTTTATATTATGTTATTTTTATATTTGTTTATTTATGAGTAACGGCGCGCTGCTGGATCCGCTGCCGAACGGATCACACACTGCACAGCAACAAACTCTTCATGCTTGAAGACGCTGGCCAGAGGAACGGGCAACACCTCGTGTGGCACTTTCAACGTCATGGGTAGACGATTGACGCTGCCCAACACCGGTGAGACTCCATTCAGGAGATGAACTGGGCAATAAATTCTATTCAATTCAATTCAATTCATCTGTGTTTCTCCAGCTCTTCTACACTGTAGATTGTGTGGCAGCAGCTGAACACAGAAGTTCTAGTAAACTGAAGCTGTGTCAGTCCAGTGTTCAGAGCTGAAGTTCAGTTTAGTTCAGTTCAGTGTGGTTTAATCTTCACTGCTGAAACACTGAAGAGCAAATCCATCCATGCGCAGCTCCACAAGTCCCCAAATCACTCTAAAAAAATAGCTGGGTTGTTGTAATGCAACATTGGGTCAAATAAGGACAAACAAATTTTTTCCATTAAATTAAAATTGATATTTTTTTAACCCAATGGTTGCGTTTGTTCATATTTTACCCTTTTTTTAGAGTGTGATAAGTCTAAAAAACTAATCAAATTAGGAGATCGGGCGGCACAGTGGGTAGCACGATCGCCTAACAGCAAGAAGGTTGCTGGTTGAATCCCAGGCTGGGTCAGTTGGTGTTTCTGTGTGGAGTTTGCATGTTCTCCCCGTGTTGGTGTGGGTTTCCTCCGGGTGCTCCGGTTTCCCCCACAGCCCAAACACATTCGCTATAGGGGAACTGATCAACTAAATTGGTCGTAGTGTATGAGTGTGAATGAGTATGTATGGGTGTTTCCCAGTACTGGGTTGCAGCTGGAAGGGCATCCGCTGTGTAAAACATATGCTGGATAAGTTGGCGGTTCATTCCGCTGTAGCAACCCCAGATTAGAAAATCTGATGCTTAAAAAAAACAACAAATATCTGCCAGTGTGGTCAAAAACGTATAACTGCAGAGTTATTTTTTTGACCCAAACATTGGGTTGTTTATAACCCAACTTTGGGTTAAATATGGACAATCCCAATGATGTTAGGTTTGTTTTATTTTCAATTAACTAAAAAAATTCTGAATGGAATAAACGTTTGAGTACTGAGCAGGATAAACTTTTGATTTGATAGGGAACAATGTGCGATGTAAACAGAGTAAATAAAGCCTGTGCATGCGCTTCATCATTATGTGTGATGTGATTTAGTTATTGACAGATATAAAAGTGTGTTTGCATCATTAATGTTGGTGTGCAGCTCTCCATGTCTCCAGCTCGCCATTGTTGCAGATGTGAAATGTTGTTGTGCTGATTTGTAAAAGGCCTCAGCCCTCCGTCAGTCCGTCATCACAGTGCTTCAGTATTATTCTTCTTCTATTATTATTCCCTCCAGAACTGTCTTGAGCATCTGCCTCCAGAAGCCACCGCGTTCACAGTGTTCATTGCATTTGGTCTTGGTCTTCTGAGGCGCAGCTCATTTATTAGAGGAGAACACACACCACAGTGGAGAAACCCAACAGTGCAGCAGACTCCACTTCTCTCAGTGATATCTGTGCACGTTTAGCAGTAACTGATCATTTTATTCTTTTCTGTTTCTCATTATATGGAAACACTGCTTCGATCACTAATGTTTTATGCCATATTACAGTTTGCACATAAATTTAATTGCACCTTTGGATGGAAACACAACTATTGATGAGTGTGTGAGCGAAGCATGGAGGAGCTGTTAATGTGTTAGGAGATGAGAAAACATGAGTTAGTTCAGATGGAGACAGCGCATGAACAACACACACACAAACACACACCACACACACAACCTTTCTTTTCTCCACAGACACAAACACACACCCTCAGATGAGCTGCCAACACAAATTCACCTTTACACTAAGAGTGGTCAAGTTTAGCTGGTTAAATTTAACCCAACATGCACTGCGCAAATGACTGGCTTCTAACATTTCCCCACAGGTGTGTTACTGGTCAGTCAGTCTGTGTTCTTAATGATAGCGCTTCTTTGTTGGTCCAGTGGTTCAATCCAGTAGACAGAAGTTTTGAAATTATTTGTTTGGGTTCACACCAAGGACTACAACTCTACTACACTATAAAAACACATATGTACAGTTGAAACCAGAAGTTTACATACACTCTAAAAAAAAAAGGAACAATAATTTTTTTTTTAAATGTCTGATGGTAAATCACTAAACGTTTATTATTTTAGGTCTGTTAGGATTACCTAAATCATTTACATTTGCTAAATGCCAGAATAATGAGAGATTTTTTATTTTGAGAATTGTTTATTAATGTCTAGACAGTCTAAAGTTTACACACATTTCCTTGGTGTTTTTTAGTTTTGCTTTAAACTGTATAACTTTGGTCAAATGTTTTGGGTCTCCTTCCACAAGCTTCTCACAATAGTTTGCAGGAATTTTGGCCCATTCCTCCTGACAGAATTGGTGTAACTGAGTCAGGTTTGTAGGCTGTCTTGCTCGCACAAGCTTTTTCAACTCTACCCACAAATTTTCTATAGGATTGAGCTCAGGGCTTTGTGATGGCCACTCCAAAACATTCACTCTGTTGTCCTTAAAGCACATGTTAACTAATTTGGCAGTATGCTTAGGGTCATGGTCTGCTTGGAAGACCCATTTGTGGCCACGTTTTAATTTCCTGGCTGATGTCTTGAGATGTTGCTTCAGTGTTTCTACATAATGTTCTTTCTTCATGATGCCATCTATGCTGTGAAGTGGACCAGTCCCACCTGCAGCAAAACAGCCCCACAACATGATGCTGCCGCCCCCATACTTCACAGTTGGGATGGTGTTCCTAGGCTTGTAAGCTTTCCCCTTTGTCCTCCAAATGTAACACTGGTCATTATGGCCAAACAGTTCAATCTTAGCTCCATCAGAGCACAGGACATGTCTCCAAACATTAGGCTTTTTCCCAGTGTAATTTAGCTAATTGTAATCTGGCTTATTTGTTGATTCTGGCTTGTTGATTTTCCCATGTTGTCACACAAGGAAGCAGTGTGTTTGGGCTTTTCCTTCAATACTATTCTACAGTTGTGCCTCCAATTAACTCAAATGTTGTCAATTAGCTAATCAGAAACTTCCAAAACCTTGACACCATCATCTGAGCTTTTTCAGAGGCAGAATAATCTTATTGTGTGGAAACTTGACTTTCAAGAAGAGTTAGAACAATTTCTCTAACAATATCTCTCTCATTATTCTGCTGTTAAGCAGAACAGAAACAAATGTGATCATCCTGACTTACCTAAAAGAGGAAAAGTTTAGTCACATTAACATCTGACTTTTTTTTTAAATGGTTGTGTGCCTTTTATACAGTGTACGGAAACTTCTGCTTTCAACTGTATATATTTATAGTTTTAACAGATGTGGTTTATTCAAATTACATGGTTTGAATTATCTTTAAGTGTTTCAATTATTCGACAATAACAGAATGATAAAACCTATTTGTCCTAAAACATTCAAAGCTTCAGATGATGAAAGTCCAGCATGCACATGTACACTCATGCATCAGTGTTCGTGCTCGGTTATCATTCTTGGTGTGAACGATGCTTTTAGGAATCGGACTGTATTTTTCTTAGCTGTATTGCGGTGTGTTTGAGTGATCGGACACTCACTTGCGTATGGAGAGTTTGCAGCGGAGCCGTTGAGGAAGCTCGGGGATCCCGGCACACCCAGGTTGGTCATTCCAGCGGCTCCATATCCGTTCATGGTGGAGGTGATGGTGTTGTAGTTAGACTGCTGCGGTGTGGAGCTCGGCACGTACCCGCGAGGAGACACGCTGTTAGAGTTACGAGAGTAACCTGGAATACAGCACAGGGTGGAACAGATGAGATGAGATGAGAGGAGGAGTAACTGTTGAATTATTAAAATATAATGAACACCTGACCCATGTGGACATTTCTGCAGTAAAGTAAATACTGTAGTACATACTATAGAAAATGTACTTGAATTAATCTGTTGTGGTGATTCTACAGTTGCTATGGTTACACAACATATATAATAGTTAATATGTTGTGGTGATTCCATGTTTGTTATGGTAGCACAACAACTATATTAGTTAGGCTGCGTCCGCCAAGTAGCTAAGCATTTGATTTTAAACGTTCTGCTGGACTGTTGGAAAATTATGTTCTATGCAGTATGAATGGAACTCGGACATACTACATCCACCGTTATGTCATGATCACATGACCTACCCACGTCAGTTGCGTCGCTTTACTCCCATTAATGAATTCTCTCGTGGGGCATCATGGGGTAGTGAGCATCTATACGATGCTCACTTCAGAATCTCGCCAGAAGTAGTAGGTCATCAGAGTAATTCTCGCATATTGATTTTCGAATTCTATGAATTCGGACATACTACTCGGCTCGCATACTGATATGCGTACTATATAGTATGGCAGTCTGCAATTTCGGGCGCAGCCATAATCTGTTGTGGTGATTCCATAGTTGCTATGGCAATAACAACTATAGTAATTCATCTGTTGTAATCATTCTACAACTGCCAGGGTAAGACAACAACTACAAACGTTATTCTTTTGTGGTGATTCTACAGTTGCTATGGTAACACAACAACTATAGTACAGTAGTTAACCTATTGTGATGATTTTATCGTTGCTATTTCTATAGATGGTAACAACAACTATAGAAATCAATCTGTTGTGGTGACTCTACAGTTGCTATGGTAACACAACAACTACAGTAATTAATATGTCGTGGTCATTCCATAGTTGGTATGGTAACAACTACAGATGTTAATCTGTTATGGTGATTCTACAGTTGCTATAGTTACACAACAACTATAGTAGTTAATCGGTTATAAGCTGCGTCTGAAACCGCATACTTCCATACTATACAGTACGCTAATATCAGTATGCGAGCCGAGTAGTATGTCTGAATTCGTAGAATTCGAAAATCAGATTCTGAAGTGCGCATCCCATGCACGCTGCGCTATCCCATGATGCCCCGTGAGAGAATTCATAAATGGGAGTGAAATGACGCAACTCACGAGGGTAGGTCACGTGATCATGACAAAATGGCGAATGTAGTATGTTCAAATTCCATTCATACTTCTCACATTCATACTGTAAAGAACATACTTTTCTAATGGACTCAAGTAGTACATTTAAATTCAAATGCAGTACCTACTGAGTAGCAGGCGGTTTCAGACGCAGCCATGGTGATTCTACAGCTGCTGTGGTAACATAACTATAGAAATTAATCTGATGTGGTGACTCTACAGTTGCTATGGTAACAAAACAACTAGAGTAATTCATCTGTTGTAATGATTCTACAACTGCCATGGTAACAACAAGGATAGAAGTTATTCTGTTGTGGTGTATCTACAGTTGTTATGGTAACACAACAACTATAATACAGGAGTTAATCAATTGTGGTGATTCTATAGTTGCTATGGTAACACCAACCATAGAGGTCAACCTATTGTGGTGATTCTACAGTTGCCACGGTAACAAAAACTATATCAGTTATTCTGTCGTGGTGATTCTACAGTTGCCATGGTAACACAACAACAAAAGTAACACACAAAACAAATGACCCAATATAGTAGTTTTCTACAACTACAGGGTATACTATACTACAACACACCACAGTGTACTAAAGTACACTATAATATGTCTTACAGTTTATCAGAGCTAGTCTGACTTCAGCAACAGGCTGGTAATCAAAACAACACACTCAACAGATTGTTCTTACAGAAACATCATACTCTTGTTTGTATTTTCTCTTTTTCCAGAAACATTCATAGTCTGCCAAAACTAAAGAGGAAGTTGACTTGGCATACATCCTTTTTCACTCTCTGGGCTTGAAGAGTAAGTACCATATAGACCATTTTGAGGGATGTAAAGATTTTTAATTTCCATAGTTTCTAAGAATCCAGATATTGATAAATAATGTTATGATACTAGTTTTAACGTGAGAATAGGATTGAATTGCCTCTTGTTACAGTTATGAAATAGTATGATATCAAGCTAGAAATGTTCAAAGGCCAATGACATTACCACACTGAAATGGTCTACAGTATAAAGCAAATAATAATAACAATAATAAGTGTAAAAATGTTTAGAAAGGGCACTTCAAAACAGTTATAACCATTAATCTATTGCTTATTCAACCTCCAATCATCAAGCCTCCAGTCAGTGTTATTTTCATATATTTTATACTTGTATTTTTATACTTTTTCCTTAATATTTTAAAGCATTTTTTATGTTTTTAATTTTTTTTTGTAACTTAGCAATGTAAATACATTGTGTATTACAAATGTACAACGCATATTACAATACAAGTGTAGTTTTTATAAACTGTATTTTATATTTTTGTAATGTTTTTTGTATGTAATGTTTTCTCATTTAAAGATAAAATACATTTTCAATCACTCTAATCTAGAGAGATACATAAATAAATATGAATATACAATTTTTTAGGTATTTTTTTTTATATTTATTTCAAGAAGAACTGCTTACTTATGAAACATTGCTTATTATTATTATTATTAGTGTTTGATTTGACTTATTTTGAACAGAAAATCACACACTTAAAACAAATCTTCAAACAAAATACACTTCATCATGACCAACAAAATATTTACTATCCATCTACACTTAAAATAAATACATTTAGCTATTAGTGTTGAAACAATGACTTATAATATATATAAAATCATTAGTATACTTATAGTATTATTAGGATTATTGCAGTAACTAATTTAGTTATTATAAAATTATTCATATAGTCTCTGATTTATCAGGGGTCACCACAGTGGAATGAACCGCCAACTATTCCAGCATATGTTTTACACAGCGTATGCCCTTTCGGCTGCAACCCAGTACTAGGAAACACCCAAACACACTCATTCACACAGACACTCATACACTACGGCCAATGTAGTTGATCAATTCCCCTATAGTGCATGTGTTTGGACTGTGGGGGAAACCGGAGCACCTGGAGGAAACCCACACCAACACCGGGAGAACATGCAAACTCCACACAGAAACGCCAACTGACCCACCTGGGGCTCGAACCAGCAACCTTCTTGCTGTGAGGCCAAAGTGATAACCACTGAGCCACCGTGACGCCCTTAGCTAAAAATAAATATTGTATATATAGTATCAAAGTATAGTATTTGACAGCTCAGCATCTCGTCTGTCAGTCACATGACCTTCATCATCATCATCTGGATATCTCTCATGTTCTGAAAGTGGATGCTGATAATCTGAGATCTCCCCTAAATAAACTCTGCTCCTCTGTGTTCGGGAGCTGCAGGAGGAAAGAGCTGCTGTTTTCTGTAAATCAGTTTGCAACTTAATGAGAACTTGAAACAATAATTAGTTTGATGGATGAAGGAGCGGAGCAGCGGGCTAAACGAATTAAATCCTGCTGAAGTTTCACTGCGCACGAGCGGCAAGTATGAAACGCAATATTTTTACAATGGCGAGCGGCTCTTTCCCATGACCTCATGATTCCTGTAGGTGTTTCTTTCCTGCGTGGATGAGGAAAACAGACGAGAGAGAGTGTGCATGTGTGTGTGTGTGTGAGAGAGAGTTCTGTACATCTTTTGTTCATCTCTCGTTCTGCTTGTCTCACATGTTTTCCCACTTCCTGCATGTGTGTGCGCGTATGTGTGTCAGAACCACTGTTGAGAAGAAACATGGCCGCTGCTGAGATATTGAAAACACACTTGACTTGTGCATGGAAATGCTCACACACACTTACATGCATACACTGACCGGCCACTTTATTAGGTACACCTCACTAGTACCGGGTTGGACCCCCTTTTGCCTTCAGAACTGCCTTAATCCTTCGTGTCATAGATTCATTAAGCTACTGGAAATATTCCTCAGAGATTTTGCTCCATATTGTCATGATAGCATCACACAGTTGCTGCAGATTTGTCGGCTGCACATCCATGATGCCAATCTCCCGTTCCACCACATCCCAAAGGTGCTCTATTGGATTGAGCTCTGGTGACTGTGGAGGCCATTTGAGTACAGTGAACTCATTGTCATGTTCAAGAAACCAGTCTGAGATGATTGGCGCTTTATGACATGGTGCGTTATCCTGCTGGAAGTAGCCATCAGAAGATGGAGACACTGTGGTCATAAAGGGATGGACATGGTCAGCAACAATACTCAGGTAGGCTGTGGCGTTGACACCATGCTCAATTGGTACTAATGGACCCAAAGTGTGCCAAGAAAATCTCCCCCACACCATTACACCACCACCACCAGCCTGAACCGCTGATACAAGGCAGGATGATCCATGCTTTCATGTTGTTGAGGCCAAATTCTGAGCCGACCATCCGAATGTGGCAGCAGAAATGGAGACTCATCAGACCAGGCAACGTTTCTCCAATCTTCTCTTGTCCAGTTTTGGTGAGCCTGTGTGAATTGTAGCCTCAGTTTCCTGTTCTTAGCTGACAGGAGTGGCACCCGGTGTGGTCTTCTGCTGCTGTAGCCCATCCGCCTCAAGGTTGGACGTGTTGTGTGTTCAGAGATGCTCTTCTGCAGACCTCGGTTGTAGCGAGTGCTTATTTGAGTTACTGTTGCCTTTCTATCAGCTGGAACCAGTCTGGCCATTCTCCTCTGACCTCTGGCATCAGCAAGGCATTTGCGCCCACAGAACTGCCGCTCACTGGATATTTCCTCTTTGTCGGACCATTCTCTGTAAAGCCTAGAGATGGTTGTGCGTGAAAATCCCAGTAGATCAGCAGTTTCTGAAATACTCAGAGCAGCCCGTCTGGCAGCAACAGCCATGCCACGTTCAAAGTCTCTTAAATCCCCTTTCTTCCCCATTCTGATGTTCGCTTTGACCTGCAGCAGATCGTCTTGATCATGTCTACATGCCTAAATGCATTGAGCTGCTGCCATGTGATTGGCTGATTAGAAATTTGCATTAATGAGCAGTTAGACAGGTGTACCTAACAAAGTGGCCGGTGAGTGTACATGCACACATGCTCACACACAACGTTACACAATCAACAATAAAATGCTGCAGATTTCAGAGGATTTACTGAATAAGCAAATTCATTGAGGTCTCTGGTTGAGTCTTGGCTGGGTCAGTTGGTGTTTCTGTGTGGAGTTTGCATGTTCTCCCCGTGTTGGCGTGGGTTTCTTCTGGGTGCTCCGGTTTCCCCCACAGTCCAAACACATGCGCTATAGGGGAATTGATCAACTAAGTTGGCCGTAGTGTATGAGTGTGTGTGTGAGAGAATGAGTGTGTATGGATGTTTCCCAGTACTGGGTTGCAGCTGGAAGGGCATCCGCTGTGTAAAACATATGCTGGAATAGTTGGCAGTTCATTGCGCTATGGCGACCCCTGATTAATAAAGAGACTTAGCTGAAGGAAAATCTAATCTTCTCTTTGGTGATTTTGGGGTCCTAAAAAGCCTCTAACGTGACAGCAGAGCAGAGAATGTGTCTGCATGATGAGGGTTAGCTGAATGCTGCTTCTGCTAAATGTGTGTGAGCTCTCAGAACTGTAGATCCTTCGTTAGATCTTGGTTTTAATACACAGATGAGCTCAGATGTGTCTGCGCTCCTAAACTGCGTTTGCATTTGCAAATAATGTGTTTGACTGGTGTAGCGCTGTCATCCTGAGTCTCTCAGCTCCTTCACAGCCACGCCGCTCACACTTCTCTTAGCGTGCGCACACACACCCACGCAGGCAGGCAGACACACAGGCAGAAAAAACATGCTTCTGCACACATACACAAACAGACACACACTTATACACACGCATACACAAGCAGACACAAATTATGCACGCACACACACACACACACACACCGACATGCACAACGGCAGACATACATGCTCAGTATTCATACACACACATGCACGCTCACACAGGCCGACACACACAAACACACACACTTATCTACACACATAGCAATGTATACATAAACACATGTTTTAACACACAGGCAGACACACACACATGCACAACGGCAGACATGCTTACAGTATTCATACACACACACACACACACACACACAGGCAGACACACACAAACACATGCATTAACACACATGGAGACATAGACTTATGCACTCACACACAATGTACATACACATGCATGCACTGACACACACACACACACAAGCAGATACACTTATGCACACACATACACAATGTACGCACACACATTGATCAGTGTTTCTATTGTCAGGTGAGTGGCAGTTTTGAGAGCTGCGTGTGACAGATCTGCCAAAACACAGTCATGACATCCTCACGTACAGCCATGTGTGTGTGTGTGTGTGTGTGTGTGTGTGTGTGTGTGTTTGTGTGTGTGTGTGTGTGTGTGAGAGAGAGAGAGAGAAATCCTGAATGGTGTCTCAATCAGAGCAGTCAGACACTCTGTAGGGCCGTAAACGTGTGATCAATTCAACTGAAGATGGTGTGATAAAAACATTAACACGATTAACCGTGCCCCCTGATCTGTATGCAAAACAGCTACAGTATTTAAATGAGTCTGGATGTAAGCTCGTTCTCACAGCAGCTTCAAACCTACAGCGTTTAGTTATGCGCAAACACTGACATATGCAACTCATCTGATGTGTTATTTCTGTTCTTAATAGGCAGAATGGTTTTATTTCAATTCTGATGAAAGTTTTGTATTTTTTGTCATTTTAGTAAATATTTAAGTGTAAAAGAGAAACTTTCCTGGAAATCCTGGGACATTTGGTCCAGACAATTTAATAAATATCATGCACACGCACACCACAAACGCACGCACGCACGCACACACACACACACACACACATACACACACACACACACACACACACACACACACACACACACACACACACACACACACACACACACACACACACACACACACACACACATATGTTTGTTTTTGTGAAAAGTGGGTACATTACATAGGCTTCCATTCATTTTCTACAGATCAAAGCGTATATTATATTGCCCTCACCCCACCCTACCCCTAAACCCAACCATCACAGGAGACAGTGTACAGCTTTACTCTCTGAATAAACTCATCCTGTGTGATTTATAAGCTTTTGGAGAAGTGAGGACGTCACCAATGTCCTCATATTTCACCTGCTTTTTGTAATACCTGTGTCATACCTATGTCATTATACAGATTTGTGTCCTGACATGTCACAAAAACACGTACACACACACACACACACACACACACACACGCTTGTTTTTGTCAAAATTCACTGGTATTGCTATACTTGTGGGGACATTTGGTCCATACAATCTAATGAATATCATGCACACACACACACACTTGTTTTAGATTTTTTCAAAACTTTCTGGTATTACTATATTTACCAAATGTCCCCACAACATAAGGAATACAAGGTCACACACACACACACACACACACACACACACACTTGTTTTGGTAAAAATTTCCTGGTATTGCTATACATACTTGTAGGGACATTTGGTCCATACAATCTAATAATTATCATGCACACACGCACGCACGCACACACACATGCACGCACACACGCACACTGACCTTGGTCTGCCTGTGAGGCCTCAGAGATGTTGACGGCGAGCTGGCTGCTGAAGGAGTTGACTCCCATCATGCCGGAGTGAGCGCTGGAGCCCGTCAGAGAGGGCAGCTGATTGTGGCTCCGCGGCACACTGTACAGAGCCTCCGTCAGGTCAGCTGCACGCTTCAGGATGATCTCCTAACACACACACACACACACTTCTCAATGACTCCTGATTCAGCATGTTACATCAAGATACAGTACTCAAAACTAAAGTATTTAGACATGTATTCGGTTTATTATTCTGTTAAACACTTATTCAGACTGTCACAGATTATTAGCTATGGTTTAGAAGATGGGTCTGGGTCAATTTGGACCTGTAAGTCAACAGAAGGGTTAAGCAAAGGATAAAGTACATCCAGCCGATTGTATTGCAGAATAAAACCCAACAGGTTGATGAGCAGCTGTGGTAGACGACTGAAGAGCAGGATGTAAATAATAGTGCTTATTACACGGCTCTGTGGAATATTTGATTCTGATTGGTCAATCATGATATTCCAGGGTATATTATTCCCTAATAATAAACAGGCATACTACAGGTCATCACTGAATTTGCATGCTTATCTGTTCCTCTGTTCTTATGAATAATTATTCAGTCACAAGATGACACCAGACAGTAAAAAACGCAAAGCTGCCAGAAACTAAAACAGCTGATGGAGTAAACACTAACCTATGTCTATGTATTATTCATTCACAAGATGGCAAGTAATGCAAGTGTATGGATGAACGTATTCACTGACACTTAAGACAATTCTCAGTTCCCGGATGAGTCTGAGTATAATAAAGCCGCGGTCACACTGGACTTTTCCCTCCATAGACTTCCATTCATACGCACGCGAATGCGTCAGACCGGAAACGCAGGGTCATGCGTCAGATTTCGCAGGTTGCTGGAGTGCAAAGTTCAAACTTGGTGAACTCTGACCTGTGAAATCGCATCACTTCACTGCGTGAGACCAATCCAGGATCAAAACATGACCTTTCTGAACAGAAATTTAAAACATGGAGCAATCGCTGGCTTTTTTTAATGACTAATCATCTTGTTTAATCCCGCCCCTTTTCGCAGCGCCGTACGACAGAATTTCGCAAGCTCAAACTCAAGTGTGACCGCAGCTTAACAGACCTTAAAATGTCACGACTGACCAATCAGAATCCAGTATTCCAGAATGCAGTGTAATAATATCGGCTAACGCCCTGTAAAATGAGATTATTTGTGTTTTCTGTTTTCATACCTGGTTGTTATGAGGCATCCCATACAGTGCCTCCACCAGATCTGCAGCTCTCTTCAGCAGAACCTCCTAAAACACACACACACACACACATTGCAGTTAGTATCACATCAGTGCTGATATACAGCCATATCACAGTTCTGCATGTGTGATATTGCATTTATACAACAGTTTGACAGCGTAATCATATAAATAAAAAAATGAAACCAGCCGCGGAGAGTCTCAAAAACACTTTTGTGTGGGCAACTACTTTCTTATTTCATTTATAAAGCAAGCACAATATACAGTTGCTGACCATTGTGCTGTACCAAAGTTGTCTACAAATGATCAGATAAGACCAAAGGAATAAAATAACATACAATACATAAAACATGAAAAATATAAAGGAAAACAGCAAATATCTCAGGTGTTAAAAGCCTTTTCTAAAAGGTGAAGTTTCAATTTCCCCTTGAAACTTTCCTCTTCCATGCATTCATATCTGCAGATGAGCATCTGAACAGCAAAATCCACTGCTGATTCACAAACATCACTGTAGTTTGAGTTTATTTATTGATGCATTAGCAACTCGATGTAAAAACACATTATATAATGATAACTTTATAACTTAATGATACAGAATAAATAACTATAAATAAATACAGTTTGACATTAAACCACATTATATATAATTTATCAGATCAATTTGTGAAAAATAACTTTAATTTCTTTCGAAACAGCCGATTCGAATGTTATCACTCGGGTGAATGGGTGTTATCAGCTGATAGATATGGGCCAGTAGGGACCTACTGGTAGGCTCAGAAGGCTGTTATCATCCATTCTCATGGTTAATCAGCTATATACCACATCACTTTGGCTGGAAGTTAACAATAATTATTTATATTGTTATTAAATTTCCCATTTATTGTATTTTATTAACGTCTACCCCAACCCTAAACCAGACCATCACAGTAATGTAAAAACAGATCTGGATCTGCAGTCTTCTCTATTAGTATAGCTGATTAACCATGGAGATGGATGATAACAGCCTTCTGAGCCTACCAGTAGGCCCCTACTGGCCCATATCTATCAGCTGATAACCACTGATAATGCCCATTCAATCCAGTGATAACATTCAAAGCGGGTGTTTAAAAACACCAATTAATATATATGGCGCAGTGGGCAGCACAATCACCTCACAGCAAGAAGGTCGCTGGTTTGAGCCTCAACTGGGCCAGTTGGCGTTTCTGTGTGGAGTTTGCATGTTCTCCCCATGTTGGTGTGGGTTTCCTCCGGGTGCTCCGGTTTCCCCCACAGTCTAAACACATGTGGTATAGGTGAATTGGGTAAGCTAAATTGTCCGTGTATGAGTGTGTATGGGTGTTTCCCAGTGATGGGTTGCAGCTGGAAGGGTGCCATCCGCTGTGTAAAACATGTGCTGGATAAGTTGGCGGTTCATTCCGCTGTGGCGACCCCTGATTAATAAAAGGACTAAGCCGAAAAGAAAATGAATGAATGAATATATATATATAAACCTTGCACATGCTAAAATAATGTGTGTTTTATAGCCAAACGTCACTTAAAACTATGATATTTGATTCAGAACACAAATAGATCTGGTTCTCTATGTTTGGAGCTGAACACTGGATATTTACCATGTATATAAGAGCAAACTGTGGTTACAACGAACCCAAACCTGTGATGAAGCAGACTGAAAAAGAAGCTGTTGGAATTTCATTTACACCAACCTGTCACACACACACACACACACAACCTGTGCCAAATCCCACACACACACTGACGCAGTTCAAAGTGTACACATATGCTCCACTGTCATTCTTCACACACGCATATGTATGTGTGTGTGATCCTGTAGTGTTCCTGTGTAAGTCACACATCTCCTCTGACCACACACACATACTCAAAGTCAAACTCACACACACTTTTATGATCTCTCTCTGTATCTGTAGTGATGTTTGCAGTGTACAGACTGTATATTCTCTCGTCCCCCCTGAACACAACACACACACAGCAAACACTCTACATCTTCACCATCCTTCATTCTGCCTGATTTATGAGACGGTTCCCTCATGGGGACCAAAAAAAAAAAATGAACACACAAGGTCAAAATTTACTGGTATTGCTGTACTTATGCCAAATGTCCATACGACATACGGAATACAAGGTCACACACACACACACACACACACACACACACACACACACACACTGCACAAATGTGTTTTCTATCGCCCTACACTTAACCCTGTCGCTTACAGTACATTTTTACAGTTTTACTTTCAGACAAAAAGATTGATTCTGTGTGATTTATAAGTCTTTGAAAAATGAAGACATGAGGAATGTCCCCATAAGGCACATTCTCCTGTAATACCTGTGTCATACCCGTGACATTATACACATTTGTGTCCCGGTGTGTCACAAAAGCACACATACTATAATATAATAATTCTGTGTCAATTAATGATTTTGTTTTTTATAATTTTGTGTTATTGAATTGATTTTTGTGTAAATACACACACACACCGGCCACTTTATTAGGTACACCTCACTAGTACCAGGTCAGACTCACTTTTGCCTTCAGAACTGCCTTAATCCTTTATGGCAGAGATTCAACAAGCTACTGGAAATATTCCTCAGAGATTTTGCTCCATATTGTCATGATAGCATCACACAGTTGCTGCAGATTTATCGGCTGCACATCCATGATGCCAATCTCCCGTTCCACCACATCCCAAAGGTGCTCTATTGGATTGAGCTCTGCTGACTGTGGAGGCCATTTGAGTACAGTGAACTCATCGTCATGTTCAAGAAACCAGTCTGAGATGATTGGCGCTTTATGACATGGTGCGTTATCCTACTGGAAGTAGCCATCAGAAGATGGAGACACTGTGGTCATAAAGGGATGGACATGGTCAGCAACAATACTCAGGTAGGCTGTGGCGTTGACACCATGCTCAATTGGTACTAATGGACCCAAAGTGTGCCAAGAAAATCTCCCCCACACCATTACACCACCACCACCAGCCTGAACCGCTGATACAAGGCAGGATGATCCATGCTTTCATGTTGTTGAGGCCAAATTCTGAGCCGACCATCCGAATGTGGCAGCAGAAATGGAGACTCATCAGACCAGGCAACGTTTCTCCAATCTTCTATTGTCCAGTTTTGGTGAGCCTGTGTGAATTGTAGCCTCAGTTTCCTGTTCTTAGCTGACAGGAGTGGCACCCGGTGTGGTCTTCTGCTGCTGTAGCCCATCCGCCTCAAGGTTGGACGTGTTGTGTGTTCAGAGATGCTCTTCTGCAGCTCTCGGTTGTAACGAGTGCTTATTTGAGTTACTGTTGCCTTTCTATCAGCTGGAACCAGTCTGGCCATTCTCCTCTGACCTCTGGCATCAACAAGGCATTTGGGCCCACAGAACTGCCGCTCACTGGATATTTCCTCTTTGTCGGACCATTCTCTGTAAACCCTAGAGATGGTTGTGCGTGAAAATCCCAGTAGATCAGCAGTTTCTGAAATACTCAGAGCAGCCCGTCTGGCACCAACAACCATGCCACGTTCAAAGTCACTTAAATCCCCTTTCTTCCCCATTCTGATGCTCGCTTTGAACTGCAGCAGATCGTCTTGACCATGTCTACATGCCTAAATGCACTGAGCTGCTGCCATGTGATTGGCTGATCAGAAATTTGCTTTAACGAGCAGTTGGACAGGTGTAACTAATAATTAATATATATACATAAATGTAAAAAAAGTTATTATACATGTGATTTTGAACATGTTATTGAGTTTGAGTAACTTATTTTGTTTACTTAATTTATCGCACACACGCGCACAAACACACACACGCACGCACGCACACACGCACGCACGCACGCACGTGCACGCACGCACGCACGCACGCACACACACACACACACACACACACACACACACACACACACACACACACCTCAGAAAGAGAAACGCAGTCAGGCCATAATCATCTGACAACAGCTTCTTGTGCATTATCATTGTCCATCTGCTCCATCTGTACTGCATTAACGCTTAATTCTTCTGCAGTTTTCTGCTGTCTGCACAGGTGAAGCAGGAAACCATCACTCAACTCATGCATTTAGATTTATAATGGCTTTAACTCAGTATATATTGTAAAGTAAATGTAAAAAAGTGATATATATTACTGAACTGTTCTTTCAATGTAAATCTAATATTAATAAATACAACTTTGCATGCTTGTCTTGCTGAAATAGAATATTTACAACTTAAACAGTGTGTGTGTGTGTGTGTGTGTGTGTGTGTGTGTGTGTGTGTGTGTGTGTGTGTGTATATATTTTAATTTGCAAGGTATTTATCAGTCACAGAATACTCCACAAATCATGCTAACATACATGATTTATGACAATACATTGCTGGAAACCTTTTCTAGGATTCTTAGATGAGTAGTTAAAGATTTATTATTTAGAAAACACCAATCGTGCACTGTCTTTACTGTCACTTTAATCCAAATATTGTGCAATAATATTTAAAATAATAATAGCATTTAATCAAAATATTAGCAGAACAAAATTATACATTTACTTAAAAATATACATAATTAAAACAAATAAAATACTGGCTATAATCTTTGAATTGCATTTATACTAACAAATAATAATAATAATAATAATAATAATAATAAACAAATAATAATAATAATAATAATAATAATAATAATAATAAATAATAATAATAATAATGAAAATAATAATAATAATAATAATAATAATGACAATAATAATAATAATAATAATAATAATATTATGATAAAAAAATAATAATATTAATATTAATAATAATAATAAGAAAAAATATAATAATTATAATAATTATAATATGATAAATTATATTATTAATAAAAATAGTTGTAATATTTATATATATTTATTAATAATAATAATAATAATAATAATAATAATAATGATGAAAATAATAATAATAATAATAATAATATGATACAAAAATAATAATAATAATAAAAACATAATAATTATAATATGATAAAAAATAATAATATTAATAATAAAAAATATTTTAATATTTTATAAATTTGTAACAATAATAATAATAATATTAATGACAATAATAATAATTATTATTATAATGAGCACATTCAGTTGATTTCTAATATAACTAATCTATTAAACAGCTCAAAAACTGTTTTCATTTCAGTACACAAGCAATATGGACCATATTATGATGCTTTACAGTGTAACTTCTGTCCTGTGGCAGCTCAAACATTCTGCTAAACGTCTCTTTTTGTGATCCACAGAGAAAATAAAATCAAAACACAACTAAATGTTAATAGATATGTAATGTATAACTTCACATGTTTGAGCGAGGATCTCTCTCTTTCTCTCTCTCACTCACACACACACACACACACACACACATATACACACACACACACACACACACACACACACACACACACACACACACACACACACACACACACGAACATACATAAACAAATGCAGGCACACAAACAAAGGCACATACACACGTACACACACACAAACATGAACACACACATGAACACATACACACACACACACATGAACGTACACAAACAAATAAACATGCACACATACGCATGTACACACACACACACACACACACACACACACACACACACACACACACACACACACACACACACACACACACACACACACACAAACATGAACACATACACATGAACGCACGCATACAAACAAATGCACACACACAAACTAATGCACACACACATTATGTTTTTGACAATGTATTAGTATTGCTATACTTGTGGGGACATTTGAGCATACACACAGAAACAAGAGACAAGCGGAGGTGTGGAGGTGAATCAGAGCTGGTATTATGGCAACCTCTACTGGAGCTCCCAGGGGTATTACACTGAAACCACACAAACACACACTTGACAGGAAACAAAGAGACACACAGATGAAAGTATAGAGTAAACACGGACAGAGCGAGCGCAGGACTGAGCCGCAGAAGAACAGACTGAAGGAGGAAACTGATTGTAAATCTCCTGACGAGAAGCAGACAGAAAACACTGCTGAAAGATGAGCAAAGGAGAACGGCTGGAGGAAAACAAAGGAAAAAACACCCCAGGGACACACACACACACACACACACACACACACACACACACACATACACACACACACACACAGAAGACAAAGTGAGGGAAATCTGCACAAATAAAGTGGAAACCAGTGACTGAGAGAGAGAGAGATACACACACACACACATACACATCCACACTTGATCTTGTTTGTTACATAGTTTATTTAACTTTCTATTGTTAACTTTATTATGTTATTTAGACCTAAATAGAGATTATACCACAGCAACATATCTGAGTGCAGTAAATTAAGAACAACGATGATCAAATGCAGGCTGAGTGCTCACAGTGTGACTGTAGAGACGGGCTGGTGGTGTCACAAGTTTCAAGTGTTATGATATTTTGTTTCTTTTATTTTGATCATTTTATTGTTATTATATTTTATAAAGCAGCTTTGAATTGAACTGAAATTAAATGAATTTAATTTAATCAAATTAAATTGAATTAAGAGACACACACACACGCGCACACGCACGCACACACTTGTTGTTTTTGTTTGTTCCATTATTTAAGTTTAAATTGTTAATATATTTAGTTTCTATTCTCTTTTTTTTTTAATTATTTGATCGTTTTATTGATGTGCAGTGTTTCCTCTAGGATTTTGTCCAGCTGTGGCGGCAGGCCTTTTGATCTACCAACTACCTTTGGCGTTATTTCAACGACAAATGTGACGCAGTATACAAGTCGAGACTGGATTTGTGTAACACGAGCATGCAGATCTTTATGCTTGCTCTAGGATTTCCTCTGCTCGTGCACAAAGCTTCTTGCACGCCCTCAAATATACGCTGCTCAAGTGTAATTTAGCGTGTTTACGTAGTGAATTTGTCTTCAACATTTATTAGATTTGCTATAGGAATATTTATGAATGTCTCCAATAGACCTACAGAGCGGCATTAATGCGTCCTGAGGTAAAGTGAAACGGCTATAAACTCCAGCAAGATAAAGTCTTTGTTTGTTGTATGCAGAGCCATAGACCTTTATCTATGAATAAAGTATAATTATGGAAACTGTGTTCAATCTAACTGAAAGCTATACGCCGTGTTTGCTGGCCTTACGCATCAGTCAGTCAGTCAGCATGTCACATTAAAGGGTTAAACAAATAACGCACAGCACTACTACGGTTACAGCAAAGTTTGCGCTGTTATAATTTACTTACCTTTTAATACGTGTTGGTGCGATTATAACCCGCTATTAAAAAAAAAAACGACAATGTTTTGAATGAGAAGTTGTAATGTAGCCGTGGCGGGATGAATTTTTGTCATGGCGCCCCGCCATGGAAGAATGAATGTAGCGGAAACCTTGATATTATATTTTTCTATTGTCAAACTTTAGCATTATTGTTTTGCTTACAGTCATACCAATAATGCAGCTCTGAATTGAATTAAAACA
This sequence comes from Danio kyathit, assembly GCA_903798195.1. Taxonomy (NCBI): domain Eukaryota; kingdom Metazoa; phylum Chordata; class Actinopteri; order Cypriniformes; family Danionidae; genus Danio; species Danio kyathit. The sequence continues at coordinate 63,678,311 of LR812532.1, read as the reverse complement.
AATTGAATTTTAACACAAACACACGCACGCACACACACAGTTCAAAATAGAGAGAGAGAAAGAGAGAGAAAAATACACACACACACACACACACACACACACACTTGATATTTTGTTTCTATTCTTTTATTTTGATCATTTTTATTGTTATTATATTCTTATAATGCAGTTATGATATTATATTGTTACTATATTGAATTGAGAGAGAGACACACACACACACACGTTTGTTTTTGTGAA
>LR812532.1:63670571-63673071 GCA_903798195.1 Danio kyathit | reverse complement strand
AACACGTTACATTTAATTTCAGCTTTCGTTTATTTGACAGAAGCAACAAGGGAATTAACATTGATATATAATGTTTTAGGTTACTTTTCAGCTCAAACACTCTCCATGACTTCATAATTTACTATATCTGTGTTTCCCCATAACTGTGCTGTAGTTGTTATTGGTGGGTGTGAGTGATAAAATCCACATATAAATGTTACATGCAGCTCTTTTGGTCAGCTAGTAAAGCATGAAAAGCAAACACACACACACACACAGTATTTGATGAATATAAGAAAGCAAAGTGCAAAGAAAGAGCTTGAAACAGCCGAGAGGTGAATAAAGTGTAGAGTTGTGCTTCATTATTAATGGAGCATCTACAGAAGGACCTGCGGCTCAAACTATTTCACTATTTCACACTCGCTCTGACAAAACAAAAAGTCTGGCACAAATTCAATCAGCTGCATGTTCCCTGCAGTCTACAAGCCAAACTAGGGATGCACAATATATGGCTTCAGCATTGATATTGCAATGTGTGTATATGCAATAATATTTAATATAATACTATAGTGCATAATCTGCAAAAGAGACAGAATGCATTTTGGCCACACCCCCAAATTGCTCCATTGACTTTCTATTGTGGGAGGGTACACTGTAAATAAATGATTAGTTTACTTAAAATAAGAGAGTAACCTGTTTAAAACGATTAGTTGACTTTACTTAAAATAAGTGAGTAAACCTGTTGCTTTGAAAGTGATTACTTGACTTTACGAACAATTAGACTTTACTTAAAATAAGTGAGTAAACCTGTTGCTTTGAAAGTGATTACTTGACTTTACTTAATTTCAACTTTCATTTATTTCAAAGATAATTAATTGACTTAAAATAAATGATTAAACCTGTTTAAAACGATTAGACTTTACTTAAAATAAGTGAGTAAACCTATTTAAAACGATTACTTGACTTTACTTAATTTCAACTTTCATTTATTTGAAAGTTGATTAGTTGACTTTACTTAAAAAAAGATTAAATATGTTTAAAATGATTAGACTTTACTTAAAAATAAGTGAGTAAACCTGTTTAAAACGTTAAGTTGACTTTAGTTGACTTTACTTAAAAATAAGTGAGTAAACCTGTTGCTTTTAAAATGATTAGTTGATTTAGTTGACTTAAAATAAGTGAGTAAACCCATTGCTTTTACAGCGATTAGTTGACTTTACTTAAAATAAATGAGGAAACCCATTGCTTTTACAGCGATTAGTTGACTTTACTTAAAATAAATGAGGAAACCCATCGCTTTTAAAGCGATTAGTTGACTTTACTTAAAATAAATGAGGAAACCCATCGCTTTTAAAGCGATTAGTTCACTTGACTTAAAATAAGTGAGTAAACCCATTGCTTTTAAAGCGATTAGTTGACTTTACTTAAAATAGATGAATAAACCTGTTTCTTTAAAACGGATTAGTTGACATTTTATCTAAAATAAGTGAGTAAACCTGTTGCTTTTAAAGCGATTAGTTGACTTGACTTAAATAAGAGTAAACGTGTTGCTTTTAAAATGATTAGTTGATTTTACTTAAAATAATTGAGTAAACCTGTTGCTCTAAAATGTTTAAGTAAATGAACTACAGTATGTGCATAATTATAAACATTAAGTTAAACATTCCAAGTTGCATTGGGTTTTAAAGTAATGTCAACTTGTCACTTGTCTAACGTTTATGTAAATAATCACTTTTTACAGACTAATAAAAAAACATGTCTAAAAGTTACGATGTGGCAAAATGTAAAGTAGACAAGCTAGAAAAACACAGAACCAAGATTGTATAACATTAGATAAGGTTAACATTAAGGCTGATTTAACTAATAACAATGTATTAATTAATAAATGTATAAAGCTTATAGAATGTGATTATTCTTATTTCATTGAATGGCCAGAAGTATTATTTACAACCAGGGCTTTACATTAACACCCCCCAACCCGCCAAATGTGGGTAGATTTCAGCTCTGGCGGGTTAGACAGACACCTCCACTAGCCACGTTGGCTGGTTGGAAATCATTTTTAAATTGTAGTTCTCTTCAAAGCAGGGTTTGAAAATAAGCATGGCCCAATATTCGTGCAAATGTGATCTTAGAATCGAGAAGCAGCACGACTGACAATAATAACTGCAAGCAGAAAGCAGGTAAATACTGAAAGAGAGGATGATCACTCACTCGCTGATGTGATGCGCGCGACTGTTAAAAAGCGCACGCGCTCCCGTTTACTTGCGCGAAGCAACCGTCACCGTGCCTAGAGGAAGCGCAACTGGTGCGATCGGTTCCCTTTGAAATAGACTGGACAAAGAGCGATGATCGTGCACCCACAGTCCTGCTGCTTTCAAGAGCTCAAGATTAAAACAAAAATACACAAATTCTTTTGTAAGCAGCAGCAGCCACTGCTTTCATTTACAGGCTTATATTAACCGTGCGCGTGATTATCCTTTCATTATCAAACATGTTTCACCTGCTTTCTTTTGCTTACAGT
>LR812532.1:63658071-63663071 GCA_903798195.1 Danio kyathit | reverse complement strand
TGGTGAGTATCTGGATGGGAGACCACATAGGAACACTAGGCTGCTTTTGGAAGTGGTGTTAGTGAGGCCAGCAGGGGGCGCTCAACCTGTGGTCTGTGTGAGACCTAATGCCCCAGTATAGTGAAGGGGACACTACACTGTCAGTGAGTGCCGTCTTTTGGATGAGACGTTAAACCGAGCTCCTGACTCTCTGTGGTCATTAATAATCCCATGGCACTTCTCGTAAAGAGTAGGGGTGTAACCCCGATGTCCTGGCCAAACTCCCTTCATCAGCCCTTACCCATCATGGCCTCCCAATCATCCCCATCCACTGAATTGGCTCTATCACTGTCTCTCCACTCCACCTATAGCTGGTGTGTGGTGAAGCACTGGTGCTGCTGTCCTGTGGCTGCCGTCGCATCATCCAAGTCGAGCTGCACACTGATGGTGGTGTGGAGAGACCCCCCTCATGATTGTGAAGCGCTTTGGGTGTATGTCCATACACGATACATGCACTATATTAGTACACACATTACAATACACATTTCTCCAGCATTGCTCTGTCCTGTTATATTTCCCCAATATCTTCTCCTCTCTGTGGTCCAGGTGTGTGTGTGTTACAGTGGATCTCACGGGCCGTTAACCTCGCCGTAACCTGGGACGGCCTGCAAACGTGCGTCCCGAATGCCAGCAAGAAACACAGAGGAGCGTCCTGAAATATTCCTGAAACACCTCCATATTCCTGATCTATCTGGACTCACGGCCAAACCCACCGCTGGAAATCACATTACAGATAAACCTGATACACGCCTGGAGCAGCACAGACCTTCAGGAAAACACAGCTGCGTTTCTGAACACTGAGGCGCACACACACACACACACACACACACACACACACACACACACACACACACACACACACACACACACACACACACACACACACACACACACACACAGTCTAGAACATGCATAAAACACTCACATCTGCTGTACTGAAAGCGAACAAATATTAGGGCTATTTAACAGAGCAAGGACATTTTTCAAAGTATTTCCTATTTTGTCTTTTAATTAAATGTAAAAACTGCTACAGTAAATATTACTATGATTTTATTATTATTAGTAGTAGTAGTAGTAATGGACAACAAACTGTTGTCCACTGACTTGCCTAATTAACCTAATTAAGCCTTTAAATTGCACTTTAAGCTGAATACTAGTATCTTGCCAAATAATCATCATGACTAAGACAAGATATTAGTTATTAGAAATTAGTAATAATTTGTCTTCAACTACATATATAGTTAAAAAAATATTATTATTAATACAATTTCTCATTTTACCCTATCCATTCGTCCATTTATAATGTTACTATTAATATCTATAATAATAGAATCTGTTACAAATAAATATGTTTAATATTGAGTATTAATATATACCTATATTTGTTTATATGCATGTATGCACGCCACACACACACACACACACACACACACACACACACACACACACACACACACACACACACACACACACACACACACACACACACACACACACACACACACACACACTAGTTTAGAACATGCATAAAACACTCACATCTGCTGTACTGAAACTGAATGAATATTAGGGCTGTTTAACAGAGCAAGGACATTTTTCAAAGTATTTCCTATTCTATATTTCTTTAAATGTAAAAACTGCTACAGTAAATATTATTGTATATATATATTATATATTTATTTATCATCTACACAAACAACTGCTGTCCACTGACTTTCCTAATTAACCTAATTAAGCCTTTAAATTGCACTGTAGGCTGAATTCTAGTGTTTTGCCAAATAATCATCATGACTATGACAAAAGAAATTAGTTATTAAAAATATTATGCAGTAATAAATAATAATGATAATAATAATGATGATGATAATAATAATAATAATAATAATAATAATAATAATAATAATAATAATAATAATAATAATAATGATAATAATAATAATAATAATAATAATAATAATAATAATAATAATAATAATGATAATAATAATAATAATAATAATAATAATAATAATAATGATAATAATAATAATAATAATGATAATAATAATAATAATAATAATAATAATAATGATAATAATAATAATAATCACACACATCTATCTACAGTTGAAGTCAGAATTATTAGCCCCCCAGAATTTTTGTCCCCCTGTTTATTTTTTTTCTCCCAATGTCTGTTTAACAGAGAGCAGATTTCTTCAACACATTTCTAATCATAATAGTTTTAATAACTCATCTCTAATAACTGATTTATTTTCTCTTTGTCATGATGACAGTAAATAATATTAGACTAGATATTCTTCAAGACACTTCTATACAGCTTAAAGTGACATTTAAAGGCTTCACTAGGTTAATTAGGGTAACTAGGCAGGTTAGGGGAATTAGGCAAGTTATTCTATCTATCTATCTATCTATCTATCTATCTATCTATCTATCTATCTATCTATCTATCTATCTATCTATCTATCTATCTATCTATCTATCTATCTATCTATCTATCTATCTATCTATCTATCTATCTATCTATCTATCTATCTATCTATCTATCTATCTATCTATCTATCTATCTATCTATCTATCTATCTATCTATCTATCTATCTATCTATCTATCTATCTATCTATCTATCTATCTATCTATCTATCTATCTATCTATCTATCTATCTATCTATCTATCTATCTATCTATCTATCTATCTATCTATCTATCTATCTATCTATCTATCTATCTATCTATCTATCTATCTATCTATCTATCTATCTATCTATCTATCTATCTATCTATCTATCTATCTATCTATCTATCTATCTATCTATCTATCTATCTATCTATCTATCTATCTATCTATCTATCTATCTATCTATCTATCTATCTATCTATCTATCTATCTATCTATCTATCTATCTATCTATCTATCTATCTATCTATCTATCTATCTATCTATCTATCTATCTATCTATCTATCTATCTATCTATCTATCTATCTATCTAATCTATCTATCTATCATGTTACTATTAATATCTACAATAATAGAATCTGTTGCAAATAAATATGTTTAATAAAGTATTAATATACATATATGTTAATATTTACATATATATGTAAATATTTATTTTATTATATATATATATATATATATATATATATATATATATATATATATATATATATATATATATATATATATATATATATATATATACACTATAAGTTGAAAAATAGCATCTTGCTAAATAATCATCAAATTAAATTAGTTATTAGAAATATTATGTTTGAAAATGACTTAAAAAAATATTCTCTCCATTAAGCACTTGGGAAATATTTGAAAAAGAAAAAAAAAGTGTAATAATAATAATAATAATAATAATAATAATAATAATAATAATAATAATAATAATAATAATAATAATAATAATAATAATAATAATGTCTTCAACTATATATATAGTAGAAAACAAAATATCACTATTAATATAATTGTATTATATTACAGTTTTTCTCGGTGGCTTTGGTGCATTTCTCCCAACACTATACACATTTGCACAACAGTTCATGCATTTCTCATAGCCTAGCCAATTATCAAACCTAGTGGATAACCTGCAGAAGCGTGTCACTTGCTCAAAATGGAGAGCTCATTCCTCAAAAGCAAGTATTGATGTCAATGAAAGTGTCAGTGTCATCAAGATGAAAAGTCCTGACACCATTGTTTATGAACAAGATAGTCAAATGGCTTTGTCATGTTTTCATTATGACACTTTACTCTGTACATTTATTCCAATGCAAAGTCAGATTTGGGTGAGACGTCCTGAAAATGCTCCAGACAGCACTATATACTATTAGCACAGCCCTTTGAAGACTACAGTAAAGTTAGACATCACTGCATTAGTGAGGAATCTGAGTACAACACACTGAATATGTGTGTTTCACATGTTTACTGCATTTGCTCTTTCCAATTCTAATTTATTCACAGCATTGTGCACAGGAATAAACACCCCCTTATTTACAACAAACATAAACTTCCTTTGTGTAGAGCTGAGCACAACTGTAAACAATATTGCAGTACATACTGGAACTGAACCTACAACATACACAGCTCTGGAAATCAGTCATCAAATTGTTCAATTTAGAGGACATTTTCAGAAAAGAAAAAATATTAAAATTTTAAATAAAATGAGCTTGACAGATTTTGACAACTAGTTGAACATTTTTGTATGTAATGACTCAAGTAATGAAATGAGGACTATTAGTTTTATATGGAATGACTATTCAGCAGACACAAGTTTAGTTAATTTTGACTGACATGACATAAGCAAATGATAATGTTACAAACAGCAGAGAGTTGTGTGAAAGCAGTTGATGCATGTCCAAAAGCATTCGCAATATGTTGGAAGGGATGAGAAACTGCTACTGTGATGTGCACAAATGACTAATTGTTTTAAGAAATGCATGAACTGTTGTGCAAATGTAAATAGTGTTGTGAGAAATGCACCAAAGCCACTGAGAAAAACTGTAATAGTGTATAAATACAGTATATATATATATATATATATATATATATATATATATGTGTGTGTGTGTGTGTGTGTGTCTGTATTATTATGTTACTATTAATATCTATAATAATAATGTGTTACAAATAAATATGTCTAATCCAGTGAGTATTAATATATCGATATATAACTATGTTTGTTTATATGCATGCAACCACACAAACCTGAAAATAAATAGCAAACAAGGCTGTTGATGCACACCATGGAGTAGTTATTTACCAAAAAGCTTTAATTTATTTATTTATTTCCTTATTTGCATGCTCAATTACTTATTCATTGACTTAGTTATTTATTTACCTACTTACTGCTTTATCTATTTACTCGCTTATTTATTTATAGGACTGTGTCAAAAAGAGCCGAGGCACCAGGATCAGAGAAAGGGAAAAAAAGTGTCTGGGCTCTTATTGAGTTTTC